>CATOCT010000007.1:27500-45000 GCA_951640165.1 Pseudoips prasinana
TTAGGTTAGGTTAGGTTAGGTTAGGTTAGGTTAGGTTAGGTTAGGTTAGGTTAGGTTAGGTTAGGTTAGGTTAGGTTAGGTTAGGTTAGGTTAGGTTAGGTTAGGTTAGGTTAGGTTAGGTTAGGTTAGGTTAGGTTAGGTTAGGTTAGGTTAGGTTAGGTTAGGTTAGGTTAGGTTAGGTTAGGTTAGGTTAGGTTAGGTTTTTTTTTTTTTTTTTTTATTGCTCCCTACTTTTGGGGGCATGCAGTATTTCCCTGACATGATCAGAGGCCTTTTGTATCTTTGGTGTATTTTGCTTTTTCTTTTTGCTTTCGTTTTGGTTGTTTATTTATACATATGGAGTTTTTATGGTACCTTTCTTTTATAACGCCTTCCTATGCAATCACTATATATTTTTACATATATATTCTTACATCTTCACTTTTATTCTTTCCTTTTCTTTTCCGATGTGTCTAGTTTCTCCATTATATGTTTAAGTTTTATGTTTCACTTTGGGTGTCTATTGTTTATATAACAAGCTTTTTTATGTTCTTATAATTTTCTTCTATCTATGTATTCCTTTTCTGTTATATATGTTGGCTTTTTATTTGATCTACTTATTCTTCTTTATTACTTTTTTGGCAATTTCTCTACTATATTTTAAAAACTTATTTCTTATCGTACTGTCTTTTATTATATATTTTATGTTTTCAATGGTCATTGTGGTTCCCAGTTCCATTTCTATGTCGTTTCTCCTGTTTCCATACACTGGGCATTCCGTTAGAACGTGCATGACTGTTTCCTCTTTTATAGGGTCACAGGCACACGCCGGACTCTCCCTACACTTAAATCTATTTAAGTACTGCGAGAATCCGCCGTGCCCCGTCATGATCTGGGTCTCAATATGGTCTGGTTTTAGTTTGCGGATTGTGGGGTACGCTTCTATGGCGTCGGGAAAAAAGATTTTTGTAATGGAGCCAGTCTCGCCTTGCCTATAGCGTTGGTTCCATTCCTCAAGCGACTCCTGTCTTATTTGCCGCTTGACGAATGAAACCGGGATCCTGCTGTAGTCCGGTCTTGTCTTCTTGTTCAACGCTGCATCCTTCGCTAATTCATCCGCTCTTTCGTTTCCCTCCAGCCCGGCGTGAGCTTTAATCCAGAATAGATTTAACAATTTATTCTGTGATTGACACTTCTGTATATCTTTCCTTATTTGTACTGCCAAGGGATGGAGGGAAATACCATTTACTACGGTTTCCAGAGCTGATCTGGAATCGCAATAAATGTTGCAGTTGGGTGCTGAAGTTTTCAGCGCGTGCTTCGTGGCTTCGTGCAATGCCAATAGTTCCGCCTGATAAACAGTGCACGAGTGGTCCAGTTTCAGCTTTCGGGTTTTGGTTTCTCTATCCCCTTCCCATATGGATAGTGCTGCTCCGACCTTTTCGTCTATTCTGCTTCCATCCGTATAGATTTTCAAGCCGTTGTTTTCAAACTGTTCCACCCGCGCCCTGTCCACCAAGTTCTGGAATTTTATTCCCACTTGTTCCGAGGGGTGAGGCGTCTCGGTGCATGATACCGGTGTTTCTATCTCTCGGTCTCCTATTACTTTCCGGGAAAAGCCTTTCTTTATTTCAAATAAAGTGGCTGCCTCTCGAACCCTAATGTCTAGGGGGAGCAGCCCGGCGAGTAATAGGGCCGAGTTTAGTGATACTGTTCTGTATGCTTTAATGATTTTTTGCACGAATCCACGCTGCACTGCGTTGAACTGCTTTTGGACTCCTATTTTCTTTGTTTTTGCTCCCCACGCTCCAGCCGCATATAGTATGACAGGCTCCACCACAGCCGTATAGATGGTTCTGACTATTTCGGGACCCAGTCCCCAGTGGATTTTTGCTGCTCTCGCTAGGTGCTTGTACAGGTTGAGTGCCTTGCGACATACATTTGACACGTGTGGGTTAAAGGTCAGTTTGTCATCTATTGTGAGGCCGAGTATTTTGATCTCTCGAGTCATTTCTATTTCTACTCCGCCCATCTGCAGAAGTGGGGTGTCGTACTTCATTTTGTTGGTTATGACCATCGCCTTTGTTTTGTGTGGTGCAAATTTGAGTTTGTTTCGTACTCCCCACTTCCGCACATGAGCGAGAGCAGGATTTGCCCGTTCCTGTATTTCGAGGGCTGTTTCGCCCGAAAAAATCAATATCACATCGTCGGCGAAAGCCTGGCAATGGTGACCTTGTTCCTCCAGTTGCTTCAATAGCGGGTCCAGCAGCAGGTTCCAGAATGTTGGACCCCCTATTGAGCCCTGCACGCATCCCTTCGTCGTCTCCTTTCCGCTTTCAGCCCCCGCATACCTGAGCCGGACCGATCTGTCTGAGAGATAGTCGTCTACCAAGCGCCTTATATTGGCTGGGCATTTCGATTCGGCCAATCGACACTTTATGGCCGGCCACCATGCATTGTCGAAGGCCCCCTCTATGTCAAGTGAGACTATGGTAATAAGTTTCTTGTCTTTGAGTTTTTCTCCGATATGTTGCATCATGACATAGAGGGAGTCTTCGGTGCCGCGCTGTGGTGTAAAGCCGAATTGTTGCCTGCTCATATCTGGTAAGGTGTGGTGACGTATTCTCCTTACTATCATCTTCTCAAAGATCTTCCCTAGCACAGGCAGCAGTCCGATGGGTCTATACGACTTGGGGTGCGTGTAGTCCTCCTTGCCAGGCTTTCGCAACACCACTATTACCGCCTCCTTCCACATTCTGGGGAAGCAGTGTAGGTCGAGGCATCTATTTGCTAGTGCGAGGAATATATCCGGGTCATGTTTAATGACCGCCTGGCATATATCGGCCGTCAAACCGTCAGGTCCGGGTGCTTTTTTCGGGTTAAAGCTCGATGCAGCCCACCTCATTTCTTCTAGCGTAAATGGCGGATCACATGGTTCACCATGTGTCCACTCGTTTATCCGTTTTGCTTTTTCTCTTTCATGTATGTGGTCTGCATCGTCACTATGTTCCCCGTCTTCAGCGTAGAAGGTGTCGGCCAGAAATTTGGCCGATTCTTCATTGCTTAGCTCTCTCCCGTTTTTTATGAGCGTCACGTCTTCCTCTCTTTTGGCGGTTTGGCCCATCACCCGGTATATTCCATCCCACATACTCTCCCTATCCTGCCTCCCACAGAAGTTTTTCCAGCTAGTGGTTTGTGCGTTTCTAGCCTCCTTCTCATATGCCTCTTTAGCCTCCAGGTACTGCCGCACTACCCACTCCCTGCGTATTTGTGATGCGCATCTAATTCTGCGCCTCTTTGTTGTCACGTCCTTTTTCATTTTTTCTAGCTCCTCGGTCCACCAAGGCAATCTAGTCCGTTTTTTGTTTTTAATTTCTGGAATTGTGTCGGTGCTTGCTGATATAATTGTGTTTGTAAATTTTTCTATTAATGTGCCTAATGTTTTCTTACAGTTTATTTTTTCTATTTCTGTTTTATTTATGTTTTGCTCCATCCAAACCTGGCCTAGTTTCTCATGAAACTGGTTCCATTTTGCTTTCTTTGTGTTATATTTCCTAGTGGTTCTTTTGATTTCTATTTCAGTGGGTTTCTCCAGGTTCAGTTCGAACAAGATTGCCCTGTGGTCCGAGTTTGTCATTCCTTCTACCGTCCTCCAGTTTTCTATTTTGGCGAGTAGTTCTGTTGAGCACGTAGTAATGTCGACGCAGCTTGTGTATCTTTTCCCCCCTCTGATGGTGTCGAAGGTGGGTTCGGACCCACGGTTGAGCACATGCATTCCCGTTTCCTCTATCATGCCTGCCAAAATTTCCCCTCTTTGATCCACTCTCTTGCTTCCCCACCAGGTATTCCATGCATTTACGTCTCCTCCTATCAGTACTTCCTTTATCCCTATTTCTCTAATCACCTTCTCCATCTGCTCGATGTAGGGTTCTATCGGCGTGTCTCCTTCCAGGTATACCGACACTACCCCTATTTGACGTGTGCCTGTCTTTAGTTTGACAACCGTGATGTTCGGCGTTGTTAGCGTAGGGCACTGCGTTATGTGGATAGTGTCGTCGAATATAACGATGGCCGTTTTGTTCACTTTGTCGGTGTACCTGTCGCACTGTATTATTTTGGTGCCCGGGTATGTTCTCATCCTCCCTGTATTTCCGGTGTATGGCTCCTGGATTAGCGCGAATGCCAGGCCCTTGCTAGCCGCCTCAATGACTAGTTCTGCTGTTGCCAGCTGGCTTCTTTGCAGGTTCGCCTGGACCACCACGCATTTTTTGCTAATTGGGTTTTGAGTTGCTGTAGTGTTTTCGCCCATTTCATCTTTAGCAGTATGCTACCGTCATTCTGGCTATTGTGTCCCATTTTCTCCTCACTGGGCATTCCATGCTAAATGCGTTGTGGTCCACGCGATCCATTCTAGCTTTTTGGCAGTTAGTGCAGCCAGGAGGCACCTGGGCGAGCCATTTTTCACAATCTGTTCTCATATGTGAACCTCCACAGTGGCTACATGTGTCCACTGTCTCCTGGCAGAAACGCTTTCCGTGTCCATACCCCAGACAGCGCGAACATTGTACTAGGGGAGACTGGTCCGCTATTCTTATCCTTTGCAGGTCTATATAGGCCATTCCTGCTTCTGTGAGGCGTTTCCATATGATTGGAGAGACTCCGACGACTACGTGCGCTGTGTGGGGGTTTCTTGCCCTTTTACGGAATTTAACTTCAATCCGATCTGCTTCTTTCCCCACTTCCCTCAGAAGGTGTTTATTCTGGGTTCTGAGCGCTTTCACGATCTCCTCGTCGGAGTGACTCTTTAGGACACCGTAGAGGATGATGAGTGGGTCTTTATTTTTCATTTCTTCCACTTGTAGCTGTTCTCCTACCTTCCTTATCCTGTTTTTTACTTTTTCCACTTCTTCCTGTGTTCTACATCCAATTATGACTTTTCTATCTCTTGTTTTCCTGATGTTATCTATTTTTAACCCTTCTTCCTTTGCATTTACCGCTTTTCGCAAATGGTCTAAAACTTGCTCTCCGGTTTGATTTTCGTCCTTAGATGTTATCACTACGGAATGCATTGTCGTAATCTCTTCTGGTTGTTTGCCAGCTACTACACTTGCATAAGTGGCTTTGTTTTCCTGGAGTACTTCTTGATGTTTTTTGAGTGCATTCCTTAGAGTCTCCATTTCCTCTCTGTTTTGCTTTAGCAGTTTTCCGTGTGCTTCCATTTGCTTCATAAGCTCATTGCCCTCATTTTGTCTTCCATCCTTTGCTCGTTCATTCTCTTCTTTTTGTTTCTGATTGTCTTCTTTATCTCCTTTTTCTGTCTCATCTATTTTTGCTTGTGCTGTTTTTGCCAATCTGATCAAGTCGTTGTACATTTCATGCATAATGGTAATTTTTCCCTTCACTGTGTTCCTAATTTCTTGTTTTGAGTCTTTCGTATTTTCCAGGGACGTGTAGGCTTCGTCCACCACATTATAAAATTTTTCAGCCAATATAGTGAAGGATGTAGGGAGCTGTTCCAGGGCCTCCACCCCACTCACCTCCACCATTGAAGCAGGGTCCGCCATTGTGGGATTTTTCAACCCTTGTGTTTGTTTTTCCGTCTGCTGTTCCTCCACCAGTTTTCTTGGCTTCAACGACACAGTAGATTTTTTCATTGTCGTCTTCTTTACTCCAGCTTTTTGTTTAAGTTTTGGAGCCCCCTTTACCGTTTCTGGTGGGTCCGGACTAGATGTTTCGATTTGGCGCTCGGTAGGTGAAAGACCCTGTTTTGTATAGGTTCCTGGGGTAGGAACGATCGTTGCAAGTTTTGGTGGAGTGCGTGCAGTGGTGGTCATATTCCCGGCTAATATAGGCCGTGAAATAAAATTTGCCTTATAATCTAGGGCTAGGTTCCAATAGGATACCGTAGTCGGTCACAACAAATATAGGCTTCTCAATAGAGGTTGTCTTGTCAAAATATAGCTATAATGCCCACTAAGACAATGGGTCACCAATCAGTATTTTGGAATCTCTCAAGACTGTTCTTCTCTTGCTGTAGGCAATAATATTTGATAGATAGAAGAAGATAAAAATAAATTAAATAATAATAATAATATAATAAATAATAATATATAATAATAATATAATAAATAATAATAATAATAAATATAATAATATATAATAATAATATATAATTATAAAATTAGTCTGAGAATCTAGGGCTAGGTCCCAATAGGATACCGTAGTCGGTCACAACAAGTTCTTAAATCTAGGTTCCTCAATAGAGGTTGTCTTGTCAGAATATAACTATAATGCCCACTAAGACAATGGGTCACCAATAGATAGTCTTAATAGCTAAAACTAGGTTCCAATAGGATACCGTAGTCACTTAAATCTAATGGTACAACAGATTATCTTTCTATAGGGGAACAGAAAACAGAAATATAGAGTTCGCTGTCGGAGAGTCTGGTATCAGCTATCTAATTTAATAAATAAAACAATGTATAAAAAGTGTGTTACAAAAAATTTTTTCGTGCTCTACCTAGAGTCGTTCTCTATATCTCTGCTCGTAGAGCTGCAGATGCTTGTATCTGTGGAAAAAGTCCCACCCTTCTGCGACCCCTTAAACCGGAGTTATGGGTGTTTGAGTATTTCCAAGATGGCGGACAAAATAGCCGCGGGGATTTTCTTTCTTCCACAACTCAGTCAGTTTTGGTCGCAGGAGCTGGGGTTTCCTCCGTATTTCTCAATTTTTTGCCGGTTGTCCCTCCCCACTTTCCAAATAGCTATATTAGAAAATTTTTTAAAAGGGGTGGTTTTGGGGTTGAAAATTTTGACAAGGGTTGGTGAATTTATTTTACTATATATTAAGTAGGTTTTTGGCCTATACTGCGGAATTTTGAATTTTTATGAATTTTTTATGGTTTTTATTTCAACTTAGGGGTAGGGGGATGAAATTCAGCTCAAAAGAAGCGTATAGGTCCAAAGGGTTTGGCTTACGTCCAAACCGTGGGGGGGGGTCAGGGGGGGGGGACCAGGAAAATTTTGTCAAATTTGAGCTACGACCCCTAGTTTCGGAGATATAGGGATTACAAGCTTTGGTGCGGTTTTGTCGCCGGCCCTTCACTCAGAAAAATCCCCGTATCTCCCAAACTACTAGGGGTAGTGCGCTATCTCCGCCCTTAAAATTTTGTTCCGTAGTGCCTCAATCGGTGACAAGAATTTGGTTTTCAGAAAACCCCTCTTTAGGGTTCAAAAGTATTTCTGAGTTTAGGGGGTGGTTTACCAACAACTACCTAAATCACCCCTGCGTCTTAATTTATGGGGGAATTTTGCAAGGAAAAATATATGTTGAATTGTCTATAATTTAAGTAATTTTGGCTTTTAAATATTTGCAAATTTTTATATAGAAGTATTTTTAAAAAATTGCTGAAGTTTATAAAGAATTTAAAAATTTTGTTTTGGGAATTTAAGGGTTGTTATTTGTTTAAAGTTTATTTTTCTATGTGCAGATTATGGCCACTAATTCTCTAGAACTGTTCCTTCAGAAATACTTTTGAAATTTGGTTTGTACCCTGAGTTCTCTCAAAAAAGGGGGGGTATTGGTTTTTTGGTTGTTACGCTCGTTTTTTACTTACAATTATTTCTTTGCACATGTAATAATTACTTTTATCCCCTTCCGGTCCAATTTTAATTAAAACAATGTAAAAATATAAAACTAAAAAACACTTGGAAAAATTTTTAAATTACGTAAATTGGACCAAGTTATATTTGCGGTTACACTATTTCACTTAACTTAACTTATCTCTAAAATTTATCGTCCAAAAAATATAGTTCAAACTGTTTTATTTTCGTCTTGAGATGGGCTATTTGATAGCGTGTCAATAAGGGTAGCTTCCTCGATGAGAAGTGGGTCAAAATCGGGCCGAAACTCCCTGGAGTTTCGCTAAAAGCCGCAAAAAGTGTGGTTTCCGTGTTTCGGGGTGGTTTTTGAAACTTTTGGTATGTAGGTGCTTTATGCGGTCTGGGGTAGAATCGGGATCCGTGTGTGGAATTTTCGGGACTCTTCCCGTTTCCAAGTTGGTCGAGTAAACAACTTTTGATTTTTCGTTATATCTCGGTCAGTTTTAGTCCGATGGAAGGCAAACTTGGTAGGGGGATGGGCACCCCTAAGGCCTATCAAAATCTGTTTTAAAAAGTTTGGGTCGCCGATCAAAATTCCGAGCGCCACCCAAAAAACAAGATTTTTTGTACTCACTGCTGGCTGAATGGGCCCACCCTACTTCAGGGGAGCACGTCTGGATGTATGTTATCACTTCACTGGGTGCACATATAACTAGCGAGTATTTTAGCACTTTCACCAAGGTTCTATCTCGTTTTTTGCCACTTTTATGAATTTTTTACCGCGGAGCGTGTCAATTTCGTGCTGTTCTCCACGCGGTTTCGAGCGCAACTGGGTTAGGTTAGGTTAGGTTAGGTTAGGTTAGGTTAGGTTAGGTTAGGTTAGGTTAGGTTAGGTTAGGTTAGGTTAGGTTAGGTTAGGTTAGGTTAGGTTAGGTTAGGTTAGGTTAGGTTAGGTTAGGTTAGGTTAGGTTAGGTTAGGTTAGGTTAGGTTAGGTTAGGTTAGGTTAGGTTAGGTTAGGTTAGGTTAGGTTAGGTTAGGTTAGGTTAGGTTAGGTTAGGTTAGGTTAGGTTAGGTTAGGTTAGGTTAGGTTAGGTTAGGTTAGGTTAGGTTAGGTTAGGTTAGGTTAGGTTAGGTTAGGTTAGGTTAGGTTAGGTTAGGTTAGGTTAGGTTAGGTTAGGTTAGGTTAGGTTAGGTTAGGTTAGGTTAGGTTAGGTTAGGTTAGGTTAGGTTAGGTTAGGTTAGGTTAGGTTAGGTTAGGTTAGGTTAGGTTAGGTTAGGTTAGGTTAGGTTAGGTTAGGTTAGGTTAGGTTAGGTTAGGTTAGGTTAGGTTAGGTTAGGTTAGGTTAGGTTAGGTTAGGTTAGGTTAGGTTAGGTTAGGTTAGGTTAGGTTAGGTTAGGTTAGGTTAGGTTAGGTTAGGTTAGGTTAGGTTAGGTTAGGTTAGGTTAGGTTAGGTTAGGTTAGGTTAGGTTAGGTTAGGTTAGGTTAGGTTAGGTTAGGTTAGGTTAGGTTAGGTTAGGTTAGGTTAGGTTAGGTTAGGTTAGGTTAGGTTAGGTTAGGTTAGGTTAGGTTAGGTTAGGTTAGGTTAGGTTAGGTTAGGTTAGGTTAGGTTAGGTTAGGTTAGGTTAGGTTAGGTTAGGTTAGGTTAGGTTAGGTTAGGTTAGGTTAGGTTAGGTTAGGTTAGGTTAGGTTAGGTTAGGTTAGGTTAGGTTAGGTTAGGTTAGGTTAGGTTAGGTTAGGTTAGGTTAGGTTAGGTTTTTTTTTTTAAACTATATGGAAATAAATGGGGTAACGCGAGTGATACGTCTGCCGCCATTTGAAGAAAAGTGTATTGGGGTTGAGATTTGAGAGCAGGGTGTGGGGTTGAATGCAATCATTCGTAGGGAGAGGGAAGGAGAGATATATAATTGAATATAATGAATTTTGATGTTCCGCCATGCGGCACGGCCTCGCAATGAGACCGAGCCGCACTTGGGAACTGGCCAAATAGGTATCTTATAGAAGATATAGTGATATATTAATGTAATAAATTTTGATGTTCCGCCATGCGGCAAGACCTCGCAATGAGACCGAGCCGCACTTAGGAACTGGCCAAATAGGTGTCTAATAAAAGATATAATGATATTTGAATGTTATACATTTTTGATGTTCCGCCATGTGGCCCGACCTCGAAACAAGATCGAGCCGCACTTAGGAACTGGCCAAATTGGTAAAAGATATAATAATATATGAATTTAAATGCTTCATTCCACACCCCCTCACATATGTGATAGCGGTGTGGAACGAACCATAAAAAGAAAAGATAAATAAAATAAATATGTATTTACATATATTATATTTAATAAAGTATAACTAAGTGTAAAGTTGACGCGCGGACCGGCAAATAGGATGCCTGAAGGGCACCCCGTAAACCGACCCGCGCGCCAACCCATGAACTGGTATATATTATAACTCAGGAACGGTCCTATGAGTCATACCATATACCAGCGGAATTTGTGCTCATGTTTGTCGAATGTTATGTTGAGTTGAAAGTTTTGAGTGTTTTGATAATGTAGTGTATGTGTTTGTGGAATGTTGCTATGGTGGTGGGGTGGTCAAGTACAGTACGTAAGTTGAAGGGGTCAGGGCTATCCGTAGCCAGAAGGTGGTCGGTTCTGGTAGCCAGAAAGCGTGGGCAGTCTACGATTAAGTGGTTGAGGGTTTGGGCTGTTTGGTTATCACAAGGACAGACATTGTTTTCGGTTATTTTAAACCTGTGCAAGTATGCCTTGTGGTAACCATGGTTGGAGAGGAATTGTGTTACCGCGAAGTTAGGTTGTACGAGCTTGATATAGGATATCAAGTCGTCATGTGTAGGTAGAAGTGTTTTGATGTATGTCGTGTGGTCGTAGAGTTCTGCCAGTGAGGCGGAGGAGGTGTTTGAGTTGGTGTGCTTGATGTGGCTGATTGGGATGGAGAAATAGTCCGGGGTTCGGTGTAATTCCGCAGCAGATTTGGCGGCAGAGTCTGCCATTTCATTGCCGGGGATTCCGACATGGGACTTAATCCATCCGAATCGAATGTCAATACCGGCAGACAGTGCATCGTGCAGGTATCGGTGAATTTTGGTGGCGAAGTGGTTGGCGCTATTGGGGTTCTCGAGCTCCGTCAATCCCGACCGGCAATCTGACAAAATGAAGTTCCGTCGCGAATTGTTGTCCAGTATCCATCTGCAGGCATGCTCTATGGCGAGCATTTCTGCCTGAAATACTGAGCAACAATCATGCAATTTCAGCTTCTTAATGATGGAGGGGGAGTTCGGCCGCAGTATAACTACAGCCGCCCCTACCCCACCATCATGTTTGCTGCCGTCTGTATACAGTTGGACGGTGTCGTCAGTGATCATGGAGTTCACATCCTCAGAGGTGAGGGCGGATGTGAATCTTATGCCGGTTCTATGCGAAGGGTGAAGGAGCTCGGAAGCAGGTACGAGGCTTTCGATGGGACAATCAGGTGGTAGATGAGCGGAATAGCCGCGGAGTTTGGTCAGCTCATTATCTGCGAACTCGAGAATCTTCGCAGGTAATGGCGTTAAGTTGGCTAGACAGATGGCAGTGGGGGTGTTGAGGGTGCGAAAGCCTTGTACAATTTTCAGGGCAAATAGTCTTTGTAAGGACAGGAGCTTTTTGTGTAGGTGTTTGTATTTGAGGCATCCAGACCAGATGCTAGCGGCGTAGCACACTATAGGTTGGATGACGTGTTCGTAAATGATTTTAACATTACCAGGGTGTACGCCCCAAGTGGGCCTTATAAAGATGGTTAGTTTATTGAGGAGCTTTTTAGCTTTCTCAATAATGTAATCACAGTGTTTTGTGAATCTAAGCTTCCTGTCGATAATGATGCCGAGATATTTAAAACTGTCTGAAAAAGTCAGAGTCTGATCACCCATGGAGATGTTACATCTGGTGGATTTGTTAGTAAAGCCCAGCACCTGGGTTTTACTTGGGCCAAATGTAAGTTTGACTGAGTTACCCCAGTCAAGAATCTGGGAAAGGGCAGAGTTGGTGATGGTCTCCAGCTCAGAGGTGGTTTTGGCGTGAGAAATTAAAAGCACGTCATCAGCGTAGGCCTGAAGATGGCAGCCATAAGGCAGTTGCAGGTCCAGCAGTTCGTCCAGGACGATGTTCCACAGAGCAGGGCCGCAAACGGAGCCCTGTATGCAGCCCATCGTCATGGACTTACTGGCCTGACAGTCGGCAAAGGAGAGGCTGACTTGACGGCTTTCGACGTAACTTAAAAGAGTGTTGTATAAGTTACGGGGGCATTTGGATTCGCGTAATCTCAGGAAAATGGCAGGCCACCAAGCGTGATCAAACGCTGCCTTGATGTCCAGGGAGGTGGCAATGACATGTTCCTGGTTGGAGAGAGCGCGCCTGACATTGCTGAGGGCATTGTCGAGCGCTTGGTAGGTGGAGGTTCGTAATTTGAACCCGAATTGAAGTTTGGAGGAGTTGTTGGTGGTGCATAGATGGTGAGTCAGTCTGTTTGTGAGTAGTTTTTCAAAGAGCTTGCCGAAAACGTTAATTAGTCCTATAGGTCTGAAAGCGGACAAGGTCGTGTAGTCCGTTTTATCCTGTTTAGGAATAATTTTCGCTACGGCAGTCTTCCATGCTTTGGGAAAGTAATTGAGGGTAAAACATCTGTTGAGTAGGTCTGTGATAGTCTGGGGGAATAGAGTGGTGAACTGCAGGCAGATGTCCGAAGTAAGGTGATCGTTTCCGGGGGCCTTACGGTGATTCATGCTTTTGAGGCATTGAATCACCTCTGTTTGAGTAAAGGCCGGATCTGCCTGAGTGTCGATGGGTTGACGCATGGTGGATCTGACTCGTTTCTGTGTGTCAGTAGTGTCGGGAGTGTCGTCGGGATAAAAGTTGTTGAGTAGTGCATTGGCAGTGTCAGTGGAGTTATTTGTGTAGGTGCCGTCGGCGAGCCTAAGAGTGGAGGGCGGTTGTCTCAAGGGGGAGGTCTTGATGATCCGATTCGTGACCGAGTACACATCCTCTTTTTTCTGCTTAGCGCAGAATTCACGGAAATTTTCGGTGGAAGCGGCACGAATCGCATCAGCATACTCCCTTCTCGCCTCCTCATTGTCAGTAAGTAGGTCGTCCATAGGGCGGTTTCGGCGTCGGCGGTTTAACATCCTGTGGTGGATGGACAAGACCCGAGATTTGAGTGTCTCGAGGTTATCGTTCCACCAGGGTGCGCGATGTTGGTGATGAGAGTTGCGGGGAAGTAGTTTATCGCATGCGCGTTGGATGCCAGAGGTGATGTGGGCAATGTAGTTGTCTACTTCCGGGATCTGCAGTTGAGTGAGAGGAGTATTAAAGTTTATATGGGTCTCGAGTTCCCGAGCGAATCGGTCGGAAACTCGATCCCATTTCACGTTAGATGTGTTATATCTAAACGTGGTAAGTTTGGCACTCTTGGCAAGGGGAGTTCGGTCCAAAGATAGGTTGAATGTTATGGCCCGGTGCTCGGTAGATGGGCACAGGGCGGGCTCCACCCTCCAGTCACAGACTCGCACGCGGTCCGGGTCATTAGTGAGGGTGAGATCAATAATGGAGGACCTAAGGCGACTGTGTGTGGTCGTGACAAAAGTGGGCTCGCTGCCCGTGTTGAGTACGTGTAGGTTGTGAAGTAATGTTATGTCGGCGACGGTGTTACCCCTCCTATTATTGCAGAGCGAACCCCAAAGGCTGTGCCAGCCATTGAAGTCGCCGCATATAATATGGCTGGAATCTGCAGTCTTTTGCAAGAAAGCAGAGAATTTGTCGAGGGTATTGTGAGTGTCGTCGCGAGGCTCAACATAGAGGGAAGTGGCAAAAAGGGGTTTGTTGGCCTTGGTGAGGATCTTGACGATAGCCATATTGGCATCGGAGAACTCGGTGAAGCCGATGGTGCAGCAAAGGCGCTCCCTGACAAGGATCGCAGCCTTGGTGTTCAGAGAGGGCTGGGGAAATTGGTAGGTGATGTACCCAGGGATAGGGCCCATCAGTCTGCCCGAACCAATGTACGGTTCGTTGACGAAAATGATGTCAGTTTTGTGTCTGTGTGTGTGGGTTTTGAGTTCGTGAGTGGCATTTCTGCCACGCCCGAGATTAACCTGGACGCATGTAAAATGTGTGTGTGTGTTGTGATTGCGTGAGGTGTTACTGTCCATAATCGGTTCGGTTCTTAACTTTGTCCATCATTTGGACTAACCTAGGACAGGCGTTGGAGGTGGCACTGTGGCGCGTGTTGGTGAGAGTCAGGTTAAATCTCTTGGCGTGTGAGATGCAATTGTAACAATCCACCTTGGTGGGATCGGCCTTGACTGGACAGTTTTTAAATGTGTGTGTCATGGCAGAGCAGAAGGAGCATACACTGTCCTTCTCCGTGCATTGGGTGCGAGTGTGGCCGAACTTCAGGCACTTGTAGCACTGGAGTAGGGGAGTGTAGCCTTCAGCGTGTACACGTTGATGGTCTACGTTTATCTTCTGGGCCTTTATGATTTCCCTCCATAGGGGAGGGGATGCCATAAAGACGGCGTTGTAAAGCTGAGGGTTGCGGTTGCCCCGCTTAAATTTGAAGATAAGATCAGATGGTGTGTATTTTGTGGAGAAGGTGTTCTGGTTGAGTATGATTTGTGAGAGTTCCGATTGCTCGGTGTGGGAGGCAACCCCCTTGAGGATAACCATTGGTTTGAGTTTTTTGCTGGGTTCAGCAGAGATGTTGGAGGCTTTGGAGATCTTTGTGAGGGCGATATCGCGCTGGCTTTCGCTTGCGAATTCTACCCTCACCTTATTGTTGGAGACATATCTGACTTCAAGGGGGCAGAAGTCAGTGTCCCTGAAAGTCACCTCGGACCTGAAGGATTTAAGTGTCTCTTTAGCAGAGGACACCTCCTTCTTGGGCGCAACAATGATGCTGGGCTTAGTGGTGGGAATCTTGGGGGGGGGTACAGTTGATACCACATCTGCATAGCGCAGTCTGGGTTGGGCTTGGGGAGGCTTGAGAGTCTTTTTTAAAGACTCAATTTCGTCCCTGATGATCTTAGAGACGTCTGAAATGATTTCCTGTTTCAGTTGTGTTGGGTTGGGAATGTTGGGTAGAGAACGCACAGGAGGGGGAGCCTTGAAGGCCTCCACATCGTCAAAGATGCGGAGGATGGCCGCCTTGTTCTCCTTCTTGAGGCTTCTGCCAGCAAGGAGGAGCTTCCTAGCCTCTTTCAGTTTCCCCATTACCATTTTGTAAAATGGGTCAGGGGCAGAGTTGTTGGTGGAGGCGGTGGAGTCCGCCGAAAGATTGAGGCGGAAATCCTCATCGGGGGTGGTGGGGGGGGCGGTGTTAGGCACCTCGTGAAGCCCCTCCTCGTCGGAGAGGTTTAGGGAGTCGCTTCGAGAGCGACTAGGGTCTTGCGTTGACATTGTGTAGTGTAGTGAAAATGTGAAACTACCTGATTTTTTTAAAGGGTGAAGGAGAGTGCGCAGCTATGTGCTTATAGGGCTTTATCGGGAGCTCAGAGGGAGCTCTATCCGATGCTAAAATAAAAAAAAATGACTATTCCCTATATGGCCTTACGACTACCGGGTGGGTGGGTGGGTAGTTGAAATTTGAAATCGCGGTTTAAAAATATTCACTAAAAATCGGAACTAGATCCTATATGCGCGAGTGAGGTGTCGAAAGACGCGCCTAGCCGAGATCTATCCGATAAAAATTACAGCGCAGAAGGCGCCGTGCAAAAAAGTGAGGTTACGTTGAAAAAAGCTTATGAAATCGCCCTAAAAATGCTAAAAATTGAACTACTTACAAAAAAATCCAAGGTTTGGGGGGGTTAGGTCCGTTGGTTTTGGGTTTAGAGCACTCCAAAGGAAGCACGAGCACTGATAGAAGGTTTGATACCGGCAAATAGATGTTTGCGAGTGATATTCAAACGGGGACCGTTGGGTTTATATACAGTGATTTTACGTACCTGCGCGCGCCTATGTAATGAACGTAATTTGAGTAAAATTTATTTTTGTTACGAGATATGAACTGCTGTAAGTGAACCGGGTATCACTAGAAGCGCCTTGAGGAGGCCTTTCTGTTGGTATAATAATCTAATTAGAGGTCCGTAGAAAAATGTTGGTAAAACCGCAAAACAAAACTATCGTAACGGTCGAATTTTTAAACAAAAATAGGGGGAAAATCTAAAATATACTGAGGCCCTATATAACGATACCGTGGCAAATGTGGTATCGGCAGAAGCGTCTTGAAGAGATCTATCTAATTATAAAATAAAAACTATAAGCAGCTAAGAGAAATATATATAAATCGCTAAAAGAGTGATAAAAAGTGGCGTTTTTCTACGAAAAGTCTAAATTGAATGTCTTATAACTAAGGATTCTGAAGGAACACTTAGTTATAAAAATCTACAGTAATATAGAGGGGGCTCTCCCCAATATATATTGCTAAAACTTACAGAAGTAAGAGGGGTAAGCAGCGATGGTAGGCCGCTCGTGAGCGTAGATGGGAAGCTGAAATTTGAAATCGCGGTTTAAAAATATTCACTAAAAATCGGAACTAGATCCTATATGCGCGAGTGAGGTGTCGAAAGACGCGCCTAGCCGAGATCTATCCGATAAAAATTACAGCGCAGAAGGCGCCGTGCAAAAAAGTGAGGTTACGTTGAAAAAAGCTTATGAAATCGCCCTAAAAATGCTAAAAATTGAACTACTTACAAAAAAATCCAAGGTTTGGGGGGGTTAGGTCCGTTGGTTTTGGGTTTAGAGCACTCCAAAGGAAGCACGAGCACTGATAGAAGGTTTGATACCGGCAAATAGATGTTTGCGAGTGATATTCAAACGGGGACCGTTGGGTTTATATACAGTGATTTTACGTACCTGCGCGCGCCTATGTAATGAACGTAATTTGAGTAAAATTTATTTTTGTTACGAGATATGAACTGCTGTAAGTGAACCGGGTATCACTAGAAGCGCCTTGAGGAGGCCTTTCTGTTGGTATAATAATCTAATTAGAGGTCCGTAGAAAAATGTTGGTAAAACCGCAAAACAAAACTATCGTAACGGTCGAATTTTTAAACAAAAATAGGGGGAAAATCTAAAATATACTGAGGCCCTATATAACGATACCGTGGCAAATGTGGTATCGGCAGAAGCGTCTTGAAGAGATCTATCTAATTATAAAATAAAAACTATAAGCAGCTAAGAGAAATATATATAAATCGCTAAAAGAGTGATAAAAAGTGGCGTTTTTCTACGAAAAGTCTAAATTGAATGTCTTATAACTAAGGATTCTGAAGGAACACTTAGTTATAAAAATCTACAGTAATATAGAGGGGGCTCTCCCCAATATATATTGCTAAAACTTACAGAAGTAAGAGGGGTAAGCAGCGATGGTAGGCCGCTCGTGAGCGTAGATGGGAAGAAAAAAATCCAAGGTTTGGGGGGGTTAGGTCCGTTGGTTTTGGGTTTAGAGCACTCCAAAGGAAGCACGAGCACTGATAGAAGGTTTGATACCGGCAAATAGATGTTTGCGAGTGGTTAGGTTAGGTTAGGTTAGGTTAGGTTAGGTTAGGTTAGGTTAGGTTAGGTTAGGTTAGGTTAGGTTAGGTTAGGTTAGGTTAGGTTAGGTTAGGTTAGGTTAGGTTAGGTTAGGTTAGGTTAGGTTAGGTTAGGTTAGGTTAGGTTAGGTTAGGTTAGGTTAGGTTAGGTTAGGTTAGGTTAGGTTAGGTTAGGTTAGGTTAGGTTAGGTTAGGTTAGGTTAGGTTAGGTTAGGTTAGGTTAGGTTAGGTTAGGTTAGGTTAGGTTAGGTTAGGTTAGGTTAGGTTAGGTTAGGTTAGGTTAGGTTAGGTTAGGTTAGGTTAGGTTAGGTTAGGTTAGGTTAGGTTAGGTTAGGTTAGG
>CATOCT010000007.1:50000-55182 GCA_951640165.1 Pseudoips prasinana
TTAGGTTAGGTTAGGTTAGGTTAGGTTAGGTTAGGTTAGGTTAGGTTAGGTTAGGTTAGGTTAGGTTAGGTTAGGTTAGGTTAGGTTAGGTTAGGTTAGGTTAGGTTAGGTTAGGTTAGGTTAGGTTAGGTTAGGTTAGGTTAGGTTAGGTTAGGTTAGGTTAGGTTAGGTTAGGTTAGGTTAGGTTAGGTTAGGTTAGGTTAGGTTAGGTTAGGTTAGGTTAGGTTAGGTTAGGTTAGGTTAGGTTAGGTTAGGTTAGGTTAGGTTAGGTTAGGTTAGGTTAGGTTAGGTTAGGTTAGGTTAGGTTAGGTTAGGTTAGGTTAGGTTAGGTTAGGTTAGGTTAGGTTAGGTTAGGTTAGGTTAGGTTAGGTTAGGTTAGGTTAGGTTAGGTTAGGTTAGGTTAGGTTAGGTTAGGTTAGGTTAGGTTAGGTTAGGTTAGGTTAGGTTAGGTTAGGTTAGGTTAGGTTAGGTTAGGTTAGGTTAGGTTAGGTTAGGTTAGGTTAGGTTAGGTTAGGTTAGGTTAGGTTAGGTTAGGTTAGGTTAGGTTAGGTTAGGTTAGGTTAGGTTAGGTTAGGTTAGGTTAGGTTAGGTTAGGTTAGGTTAGGTTAGGTTAGGTTAGGTTAGGTTAGGTTAGGTTAGGTTAGGTTAGGTTAGGTTAGGTTAGGTTAGGTTAGGTTAGGTTAGGTTAGGTTAGGTTAGGTTAGGTTAGGTTAGGTTAGGTTAGGTTAGGTTAGGTTAGGTTAGGTTAGGTTAGGTTAGGTTAGGTTAGGTTAGGTTAGGTTAGGTTAGGTTAGGTTAGGTTAGGTTAGGTTAGGTTAGGTTAGGTTAGGTTAGGTTAGGTTAGGTTAGGTTAGGTTAGGTTAGGTTAGGTTAGGTTAGGTTAGGTTAGGTTAGGTTAGGTTAGGTTAGGTTAGGTTAGGTTAGGTTAGGTTAGGTTAGGTTAGGTTAGGTTAGGTTAGGTTAGGTTAGGTTAGGTTAGGTTAGGTTAGGTTAGGTTAGGTTAGGTTAGGTTAGGTTAGGTTAGGTTAGGTTAGGTTAGGTTAGGTTAGGTTAGGTTAGGTTAGGTTAGGTTAGGTTAGGTTAGGTTAGGTTAGGTTAGGTTAGGTTAGGTTAGGTTAGGTTAGGTTAGGTTAGGTTAGGTTAGGTTAGGTTAGGTTAGGTTAGGTTAGGTTAGGTTAGGTTAGGTTAGGTTAGGTTAGGTTAGGTTAGGTTAGGTTAGGTTAGGTTAGGTTAGGTTAGGTTAGGTTAGGTTAGGTTAGGTTAGGTTAGGTTAGGTTAGGTTAGGTTAGGTTAGGTTAGGTTAGGTTAGGTTAGGTTAGGTTAGGTTAGGTTAGGTTAGGTTAGGTTAGGTTAGGTTAGGTTAGGTTAGGTTAGGTTAGGTTAGGTTAGGTTAGGTTAGGTTAGGTTAGGTTAGGTTAGGTTAGGTTAGGTTAGGTTAGGTTAGGTTAGGTTAGGTTAGGTTAGGTTAGGTTAGGTTAGGTTAGGTTAGGTTAGGTTAGGTTAGGTTAGGTTAGGTTAGGTTAGGTTAGGTTAGGTTAGGTTAGGTTAGGTTAGGTTAGGTTAGGTTAGGTTAGGTTAGGTTAGGTTAGGTTAGGTTAGGTTAGGTTAGGTTAGGTTAGGTTAGGTTAGGTTAGGTTAGGTTAGGTTAGGTTAGGTTAGGTTAGGTTAGGTTAGGTTAGGTTAGGTTAGGTTAGGTTAGGTTAGGTTAGGTTAGGTTAGGTTAGGTTAGGTTAGGTTAGGTTAGGTTAGGTTAGGTTAGGTTAGGTTAGGTTAGGTTAGGTTAGGTTAGGTTAGGTTAGGTTAGGTTAGGTTAGGTTAGGTTAGGTTAGGTTAGGTTAGGTTAGGTTAGGTTAGGTTAGGTTAGGTTAGGTTAGGTTAGGTTAGGTTAGGTTAGGTTAGGTTAGGTTAGGTTAGGTTAGGTTAGGTTAGGTTAGGTTAGGTTAGGTTAGGTTAGGTTAGGTTAGGTTAGGTTAGGTTAGGTTAGGTTAGGTTAGGTTAGGTTAGGTTAGGTTAGGTTAGGTTAGGTTAGGTTAGGTTAGGTTAGGTTAGGTTAGGTTAGGTTAGGTTAGGTTAGGTTAGGTTAGGTTAGGTTAGGTTAGGTTAGGTTAGGTTAGGTTAGGTTAGGTTAGGTTAGGTTAGGTTAGGTTAGGTTAGGTTAGGTTAGGTTAGGTTAGGTTAGGTTAGGTTAGGTTAGGTTAGGTTAGGTTAGGTTAGGTTAGGTTAGGTTAGGTTAGGTTAGGTTAGGTTAGGTTAGGTTAGGTTAGGTTAGGTTAGGTTAGGTTAGGTTAGGTTAGGTTAGGTTAGGTTAGGTTAGGTTAGGTTAGGTTAGGTTAGGTTAGGTTAGGTTAGGTTAGGTTAGGTTAGGTTAGGTTAGGTTAGGTTAGGTTAGGTTAGGTTAGGTTAGGTTAGGTTAGGTTAGGTTAGGTTAGGTTAGGTTAGGTTAGGTTAGGTTAGGTTAGGTTAGGTTAGGTTAGGTTAGGTTAGGTTAGGTTAGGTTAGGTTAGGTTAGGTTAGGTTAGGTTAGGTTAGGTTAGGTTAGGTTAGGTTAGGTTAGGTTAGGTTAGGTTAGGTTAGGTTAGGTTAGGTTAGGTTAGGTTAGGTTAGGTTAGGTTAGGTTAGGTTAGGTTAGGTTAGGTTAGGTTAGGTTAGGTTAGGTTAGGTTAGGTTAGGTTAGGTTAGGTTAGGTTAGGTTAGGTTAGGTTAGGTTAGGTTAGGTTAGGTTAGGTTAGGTTAGGTTAGGTTAGGTTAGGTTAGGTTAGGTTAGGTTAGGTTAGGTTAGGTTAGGTTAGGTTAGGTTAGGTTAGGTTAGGTTAGGTTAGGTTAGGTTAGGTTAGGTTAGGTTAGGTTAGGTTAGGTTAGGTTAGGTTAGGTTAGGTTAGGTTAGGTTAGGTTAGGTTAGGTTAGGTTAGGTTAGGTTAGGTTAGGTTAGGTTAGGTTAGGTTAGGTTAGGTTAGGTTAGGTTAGGTTAGGTTAGGTTAGGTTAGGTTAGGTTAGGTTAGGTTAGGTTAGGTTAGGTTAGGTTAGGTTAGGTTAGGTTAGGTTAGGTTAGGTTAGGTTAGGTTAGGTTAGGTTAGGTTAGGTTAGGTTAGGTTAGGTTAGGTTAGGTTAGGTTAGGTTAGGTTAGGTTAGGTTAGGTTAGGTTAGGTTAGGTTAGGTTAGGTTAGGTTAGGTTAGGTTAGGTTAGGTTAGGTTAGGTTAGGTTAGGTTAGGTTAGGTTAGGTTAGGTTAGGTTAGGTTAGGTTAGGTTAGGTTAGGTTAGGTTAGGTTAGGTTAGGTTAGGTTAGGTTAGGTTAGGTTAGGTTAGGTTAGGTTAGGTTAGGTTAGGTTAGGTTAGGTTAGGTTAGGTTAGGTTAGGTTAGGTTAGGTTAGGTTAGGTTAGGTTAGGTTAGGTTAGGTTAGGTTAGGTTAGGTTAGGTTAGGTTAGGTTAGGTTAGGTTAGGTTAGGTTAGGTTAGGTTAGGTTAGGTTAGGTTAGGTTAGGTTAGGTTAGGTTAGGTTAGGTTAGGTTAGGTTAGGTTAGGTTAGGTTAGGTTAGGTTAGGTTAGGTTAGGTTAGGTTAGGTTAGGTTAGGTTAGGTTAGGTTAGGTTAGGTTAGGTTAGGTTAGGTTAGGTTAGGTTAGGTTAGGTTAGGTTAGGTTAGGTTAGGTTAGGTTAGGTTAGGTTAGGTTAGGTTAGGTTAGGTTAGGTTAGGTTAGGTTAGGTTAGGTTAGGTTAGGTTAGGTTAGGTTAGGTTAGGTTAGGTTAGGTTAGGTTAGGTTAGGTTAGGTTAGGTTAGGTTAGGTTAGGTTAGGTTAGGTTAGGTTAGGTTAGGTTAGGTTAGGTTAGGTTAGGTTAGGTTAGGTTAGGTTAGGTTAGGTTAGGTTAGGTTAGGTTAGGTTAGGTTAGGTTAGGTTAGGTTAGGTTAGGTTAGGTTAGGTTAGGTTAGGTTAGGTTAGGTTAGGTTAGGTTAGGTTAGGTTAGGTTAGGTTAGGTTAGGTTAGGTTAGGTTAGGTTAGGTTAGGTTAGGTTAGGTTAGGTTAGGTTAGGTTAGGTTAGGTTAGGTTAGGTTAGGTTAGGTTAGGTTAGGTTAGGTTAGGTTAGGTTAGGTTAGGTTAGGTTAGGTTAGGTTAGGTTAGGTTAGGTTAGGTTAGGTTAGGTTAGGTTAGGTTAGGTTAGGTTAGGTTAGGTTAGGTTAGGTTAGGTTAGGTTAGGTTAGGTTAGGTTAGGTTAGGTTAGGTTAGGTTAGGTTAGGTTAGGTTAGGTTAGGTTAGGTTAGGTTAGGTTAGGTTAGGTTAGGTTAGGTTAGGTTAGGTTAGGTTAGGTTAGGTTAGGTTAGGTTAGGTTAGGTTAGGTTAGGTTAGGTTAGGTTAGGTTAGGTTAGGTTAGGTTAGGTTAGGTTAGGTTAGGTTAGGTTAGGTTAGGTTAGGTTAGGTTAGGTTAGGTTAGGTTAGGTTAGGTTAGGTTAGGTTAGGTTAGGTTAGGTTAGGTTAGGTTAGGTTAGGTTAGGTTAGGTTAGGTTAGGTTAGGTTAGGTTAGGTTAGGTTAGGTTAGGTTAGGTTAGGTTAGGTTAGGTTAGGTTAGGTTAGGTTAGGTTAGGTTAGGTTAGGTTAGGTTAGGTTAGGTTAGGTTAGGTTAGGTTAGGTTAGGTTAGGTTAGGTTAGGTTAGGTTAGGTTAGGTTAGGTTAGGTTAGGTTAGGTTAGGTTAGGTTAGGTTAGGTTAGGTTAGGTTAGGTTAGGTTAGGTTAGGTTAGGTTAGGTTAGGTTAGGTTAGGTTAGGTTAGGTTAGGTTAGGTTAGGTTAGGTTAGGTTAGGTTAGGTTAGGTTAGGTTAGGTTAGGTTAGGTTAGGTTAGGTTAGGTTAGGTTAGGTTAGGTTAGGTTAGGTTAGGTTAGGTTAGGTTAGGTTAGGTTAGGTTAGGTTAGGTTAGGTTAGGTTAGGTTAGGTTAGGTTAGGTTAGGTTAGGTTAGGTTAGGTTAGGTTAGGTTAGGTTAGGTTAGGTTAGGTTAGGTTAGGTTAGGTTAGGTTAGGTTAGGTTAGGTTAGGTTAGGTTAGGTTAGGTTAGGTTAGGTTAGGTTAGGTTAGGTTAGGTTAGGTTAGGTTAGGTTAGGTTAGGTTAGGTTAGGTTAGGTTAGGTTAGGTTAGGTTAGGTTAGGTTAGGTTAGGTTCGGTTAGGTTAGGTTAGGTTAGGTTAGGTTAGGTTAGGTT
>CATOCT010000008.1:0-35000 GCA_951640165.1 Pseudoips prasinana
GATCAAACGGTTTTGAGTTGTTGAATAAATAGGCAATACAATTCCGTGGAGATATTATCAGTATATACGATAGTATACCCGATGTATGACCCCGTATATTGCCAGTGTATTTTCCCAACTACAAAACTTGGGTGGTTTACGTTAAGCCGAGCTGGTATGAGATTTCTGTATAATGTACGTTATACGCCTGGGTAGTAGCTATTGGACCTAGTTTTCAGAATTTCTCTATCATGTATGAATAAAAAGATTTGAGTTGATAAGTTAATAAATTGAAGTATGTCTCAAAACAAATTTAATATGCAGTTAATAAAATTATGAGGCTATAGTTAAAATTACTGTTCTCGGAAACTATACAAGATAAAAATATTAATCAAACGGTATTAAGTTGGGGAATATATGGGCTATGTAAGTCCGTGGTTATATTGTCAGTATGTACTGTGAAATTCCTGATATATGTCACCGTATATTACTGATATATTTTTCCGGCTGCAATACGTGGATGGTTAGTATTAAACCGAGCAGATAACGTATCTAGGTATAACGTGCGTTACGTGCCTGAGTTATATATATATATATAAGTTATATATATATATATATGTCGGACCCAGTTTTGGGAATTCCCTATAATGTACGAGTGCCGAGATTAACGTTAAGAAGTTAATAGCCTTTCTGTAGGTACTTATCGGTTGGCTAATGAGGGAATGTGAAGTAGATGTCCCCCCCTTTAACAACAGTGGGAACCCCGACGCTCTACGGCTGAGATCACGGGAGTTAAGAGTTAAGAAGTGGGAACGAAAATATATATTTATTTAAAAGTATGTATATATAGTTTATTTAGATGTATGTATATATAGGGGGATATTAAAACAGTAATATCTCCGGGTCTACAGGTCCTACGACGGATATAAAAACACTTTTAGTAATGGTGGGAGGGTAGCTAACAGGTTTAAAGAAGAAACGGTACAAATTAGGTATCTGAACCCTGGGACCCCTGCTGAGTTCCCTCAGTTTGAGGAGTTCAGGGGTGGAAATAGTTCTGTCCGTTGTATGTTATGGTCTGCTAAGTAAGGTGATGACAGATTATACAGATACTGGTCTGCGCGCTGAGGTAGGCCCCCGAGAGTGTGAAAACTTGGGAATTTGGAGACCAGACCGCGTGTGTAAATTAGCTCTACCTTGCTATTAGGTTCTCTCTAGAGAACCAAATTTGATGTTATTTTTGGGCTAGGATGAACCGTTTCGGAGATATAGCTGTTTTAAATGAAAAATGGCTCGAAACAAATTTAATTTGTAGTTGGGTTAAATTATGGGATCCTGGTTAAAATTACTTTACTCGGAAACTAGACAAGATAAAAATATAGATTAAACGGTTTTGGGTTCGTGAGTGTATAAGCTATCTGGTTACGTTAAGAAACTATCAATATGTCTGATAAAAACCCCTGGAATCAGGTGCCGACGGAATGGGTTTTATTTTCCTGACTACAAAAGTGGGGTGGTATGTGTGCAATCAAGCTAATGTGGGGTTGGTATGTTTTATGGGTTGTACCCCTAGTTGAAAGCTAGCGAACCTGATTTTTAGAATTTAAATATTATGTATAGCTGGTGAGATATGTGAGATGAAGTGAAAAACCCCATATATTTTGGTAGTTTAAGATATTTCTGTGATTGAACCGTGGGGTTTTGAATAGCTAACTTAAAGAGAAAGTGATTGTTTTAGCTTGGGGAATGTTATCAAATTTTTGGGAGGAATTTAGAATACTAATTAAGGCGGAAATCGAATGGCAAGTTTAAATAAGAGCCGTCGAGAGTTCCCTCTGTGATGAAAATCTCAGATATTTCTGGAAGTTCTCGGTACAAAAATCTGAACTAAATATTTCTCGAAAGGTAGAGACTTACTGCGTTATATAAGCAGCTTAAACATATACCTTCCACGATAGGAAGTGGGTCAAATATTTTTTTGAAGTATAAAGTTTATTTTGAAAAACCGCAAATGGCTGTGGTTTCTCTAAAAATGAGTGAAATTAGTGTTTTTGACTAGGGATTAGTAAAGATAGGCAAAAAAGCTACGGCTAACTATTTTTAGAAATTTAGTGGGACTTATGGGTGCTGAGATACTAAAAAGTTATATTTTTTTTAAAAATCGATAAAAAATTCAAGGATGGTGTGCTGGAAGGCAAACTCGGGGGTGAGGTGGGGACCCCCAAGGCGCTTAAAACTGTATTCAAAAAATTATATGTTTTCGATCTACTTTTCGAGAAATAATTTAAAAACGTGTTATTTTCAACTTACCGGATTTGGTTTTGGGGCAATCCTAAATTAGGGGGAACACCTACAAACACTGTTGACGGATCAAAAGAAGCGCCTCTCGAATGCGCAATTTTTAACACTACAACCGTTATTCTAAGTGCCCTGGGGCCAAAGTTAGGATTTTTGAAAGAAAGCGTGGAGTAATTTAGCAACTGTTTCCGATAGCGTTGGAAACGCGACTGGTTAGGTTAGGTTAGGTTAGGTTAGGTTAGGTTAGGTTAGGTTAGGTTAGGTTAGGTTAGGTTAGGTTAGGTTAGGTTAGGTTAGGTTAGGTTAGGTTAGGTTAGGTTAGGTTAGGTTAGGTTAGGTTGCTTCCCAACCTTGGGGGTCCCCGGGAGGAGGTACGCCGCCTCTATGCTGGGGTTGTTCGATCGATGGCGCTTTACGGGGCGCCTGTGTGGTCACACAGGTTGTCAGGCGTCCGTCGCTGCAGAGCTAAATTCAATAGTCTGCAGCGTAAAGTGGCCATCAGAATCGCTAGAGCATACCGCACTGTTTCATTCGAGGCGGCAACTCTCTTGGCGCGATTTCCGCCCTTAGACATCCTGGCGGATATGGACGCGAAGGTCTATGACCGAATTCGCGTCCATCGTGAGAGTGGCGAAGGTACACTTTCAGGGGCGTTTGAACTGGTCCGCCGGCAGGAACGGCGACGTGCCTTTGAACGATGGCACGAGCGGCTGCAGGGGCCAAATTTTGCACGGAAACGTATTGTTGAAGCCATTCTGCCGTGCTTTGACGAGTGGCTAGCGAGGAGTGAGCGCGTCACCTACCGTCTTACACAGATGTTCACCGGGCATGGCTGCTTTGGTGAATATCTGAGTAGGATTGGACGAGAGGCCACGGCCAATTGCCACCATTGCGGGGGTGATCGGGATACCGCACAACACACGCTGGAAGAGTGCCCTGCCTGGAACTCCGAGCGGCATCTTTTAGTCAGCCAGATCGGACAAGATCTTTCTTTGCCGGCAGTGGTATCGGCCATGTTGGCAGAGACGTCGGCTTGGAGGGCCGTTACCTCTTTCTGTGAGACTGTGTTAATCCAGAAGGAGGCAGCTGAGCGGGATCGAGAAAGGGCCGATCCCACTCGGAGACGAGTGCGCCGAAGCGGTACTCGCCGCAGCGCCCAGCCCGGCACATAGCTGGGCTACGTGCCTTGCCCCCCTCTCTGTAACCTTACAGAAAAACAGGGGGGCCCCCGGGGTCGTGAATGTATGAAGTGGGGACTTTATGCATCCATCAAACGACCCCCGGGAAGGCGACAGTGTGTGGTGGCCACGCACTGTCGGATACAGTGAGGACTTTGGAGGAGACAAGTTTCCTCCCGAGACGAGCTTCGGCCACGCACGGAGGGATCCCGGTGCGTTCCACTGGAGATCCCGGGGTCCCTCCATTATGTGCTGAGGGCGGCCACCGTGGGGTTTTAGCCGGTATGAGTCCGGCATGCCCCTCCGCCTTCCCCAGGGCGGAGGAAGTCCATAAGGATTTCCCCACGATAAAAAAAAAAAAAAAAAAAAAAAAAAAAAAAAAAAAGGTTAGGTTAGGTTAGGTTTTTTTTTTTTTTTTTTTTTTTTTTTTTTTTTTTTTTTTTTTATTTAATAATCCACTCTCTGCCTTGAGCAGAGTTGTTTTCTATCTTATCTGCTTGTTGTATTTATATATCTTATTTGAATACCTTCTATTTCTTTCTATCGATGCCTTTTGCAAGTATGAAATAATCAGAATTATATCATCTTCCAACCTTTCTCTTTAATTGCTGGTCATTCCTTCTAATATAATACTTATATTTAATATTTATACATAAAATTCATATTTATACATATATTTAATGCGGGTTATTTTGTTTACACTTTAGGTATACTTTTATTTATTTCTTTTAACAACTATAGTTACTGTATCGCGGGCAAATTTTAAGAAGTGGGCTCTTGTTTTTGGGTTAATTATTATTTTACTCAAGTTTTCTATGTCGATTGTCATTCCCATTTTTTGTTCTGTGTTCATTCTTTTATATCCAAACACCGGACACTGTGTAAGCAGGTGGATGCAGGTTTCCTCAACTCCTGGGTCGCATGTACACGATGGGTTCTCTTTGCACTTGAATCTTGTCAGGTATTCTGAGAACCCACCGTGTCCTGTCAAAATTTGGGTTGTGATGCTGTCGAGATCCATGTTTTTGATCACTTTGTATGCCCCAATCGCATCTGGAAAGTAAGCCTTTGTAGTTTCGGCTGTTTCTCCCGTTCTGTATCTCCGGTTCCATTCGCCCATGGACTCCATTCGGATTTGCCCTTTGGCGAATGAGACCGGACATCTGTCGTAGGCGGGAGCGGTCTTCAGGTTTAGGGCGGCAGATTTGGCCAGCTGGTCGGCACGTTCATTGCCCGCAAGCCCTGCGTGCGCCTTTATCCAGAACAAAGCTACAGTTTTGCTCTGGGTAAGGGCCATCCGCAGATTGCTGCGGGCCTCAACTGCGAGAGGATGCTGGGAGCCGTTGTTGACCAGCGTCTCCAGTGCGGATCTAGAGTCACTGTATATGGCGAAGCTCTGCTGAGTACGCTTTACAATGTCTCCCGTGGCTCTGCATATGGCCAGGAGTTCAGCCTGATATACTGTGCCGTACGATGGCAGCTTTAATTTGACGGTCTTTGTTTCTTCTTCACCCTCCCAATAGGAGAGTGCGGCTCCAACTTTACCGTCAATTTTACTGCCATCGGTATATATTTTGACGGCGTAGTTGCTATTGGCGTCAAGCTCTTCCTGGTTTGTCAGGCTGTTGAACTCCAGGTTCATATGCATTGCCGGGTGTCCATTGTCAGCGTATCTGGCCCTTTGTTCTATCTCCCTATCCGCCATTTCCGGCCGGGGTACTCCCCTTTTATACTCAAAAAGTGCGGCTGCCTCTTTTATTCTTAAGTCTAGTGGGAGTATACCGGCCAGGAGAAGGGCGGCGTTTAAGGAGACAGTGCGATAGGCTTTGCAGAGCTTCTGCGCGAACCCACGCTGGATAGCGTTAAGGTATTTCTTTACTCCCAGCTTTCCCACTGCTGGCGCCCAGGCG
The DNA here is from genome assembly GCA_951640165.1 of Pseudoips prasinana. NCBI lineage: Eukaryota > Metazoa > Arthropoda > Insecta > Lepidoptera > Nolidae > Pseudoips > Pseudoips prasinana. The sequence goes on from CATOCT010000008.1 coordinate 5,366, forward strand.
CTTGCCGCGTACATGATGACTGGTTCTACCACCGCTTGGTAGATTACCCTAATTACATCCGTATGTAGGCCCCAGCTGACTCTAGCTGCTCTCGACAGTTGCTTATATATTTTAACAACTTTTTTACCTATATTCACTATATGTGCGTTAAAGGTTAAGCAACTGTCGATGGTCAGTCCGAGAATTTTTATTTCCTTAGACATACCAATGTCGACGCCACCCATGGTCAGGAGTGGTGTGTCATATTTAAGTTTTTTGGTTATAACCATGGCCTGAGTTTTGTGTGGCGCAAACTTCAACTTGTTTTTGACACCCCACTCCCGAACATAGGCGAGGGCGGCATTGGCCTGTCTTTGGACCTCCATTGCGGTGTCACCGTCTATCACCAGAACTATGTCGTCGGCAAACGCCTGGCAATAGTCGCCCCTGCCAGTCAGTCCTTTGAGCAGCGGGTCGAGGAGGAGGTTCCATAGGATGGGTCCTTTTATGGAGCCTTGTACACACCCCTTTTGCGTGTTTATGGAGTGTGCCTCCCCTCCATATCTAACCTCCACGCTTCTGTTTTGGAGGTAGCTGCTCATCACTCTCCTTATATTGCCGGGGCATCCCTCTTCAGATAGCCTAACCTTGATGGCCGGCCACCAGGCGCTATCGAAGGCTCCCTCTATGTCCAGCGAGATCATAGTAATGAGTTTTCTCATTTTCAGCCTACTTCTGATGTGACTCATTAGGTCATAGAGGGAGTCTTCGGTGCTCCTTTGGGGCACAAAGCCGTATTGACGGGCGCTCATTGTGGGAAGGAGGTGCCATTTTAGTCGGTTAGGTTAGGTTAGGTTAGGTTAGGTTAGGTTAGGTTAGGTTAGGTTAGGTTAGGTTAGGTTAGGTTAGGTTAGGTTAGGTTAGGTTAGGTTAGGTTAGGTTAGGTTAGGTTAGGTTAGGTTAGGTTAGGTTAGGTTAGGTTAGGTTAGGTTAGGTTAGGTTAGGTTAGGTTAGGTTAGGTTAGGTTAGGTTAGGTTAGGTTAGGTTAGGTTAGGTTAGGTTAGGTTAGGTTAGGTTAGGTTAGGTTAGGTTAGGTTAGGTTAGGTTAGGTTAGGTTAGGTTAGGTTAGGTTAGGTTAGGTTAGGTTAGGTTAGGTTAGGTTAGGTTAGGTTAGGTTAGGTTAGGTTAGGTTAGGTTAGGTTAGGTTAGGTTAGGTTAGGTTAGGTTAGGTTAGGTTAGGTTAGGTTAGGTTAGGTTAGGTTAGGTTAGGTTAGGTTAGGTTAGGTTAGGTTAGGTTAGGTTAGGTTAGGTTAGGTTAGGTTAGGTTAGGTTAGGTTAGGTTAGGTTAGGTTAGGTTAGGTTAGGTTAGGTTAGGTTAGGTTAGGTTAGGTTAGGTTAGGTTAGGTTAGGTTAGGTTAGGTTAGGTTAGGTTAGGTTAGGTTAGGTTAGGTTAGGTTAGGTTAGGTTAGGTTAGGTTAGGTTAGGTTAGGTTAGGTTAGGTTAGGTTAGGTTAGGTTAGGTTAGGTTAGGTTAGGTTAGGTTAGGTTAGGTTAGGTTAGGTTAGGTTAGGTTAGGTTAGGTTAGGTTAGGTTAGGTTAGGTTAGGTTAGGTTAGGTTAGGTTAGGTTAGGTTAGGTTAGGTTAGGTTAGGTTAGGTTAGGTTAGGTTAGGTTAGGTTAGGTTAGGTTAGGTTAGGTTAGGTTAGGTTAGGTTAGGTTAGGTTAGGTTAGGTTAGGTTAGGTTAGGTTAGGTTAGGTTAGGTTAGGTTAGGTTAGGTTAGGTTAGGTTAGGTTAGGTTAGGTTAGGTTAGGTTAGGTTAGGTTAGGTTAGGTTAGGTTAGGTTAGGTTAGGTTAGGTTAGGTTAGGTTAGGTTAGGTTAGGTTAGGTTAGGTTAGGTTAGGTTAGGTTAGGTTAGGTTAGGTTAGGTTAGGTTAGGTTAGGTTAGGTTAGGTTAGGTTAGGTTAGGTTAGGTTAGGTTAGGTTAGGTTAGGTTAGGTTAGGTTAGGTTAGGTTAGGTTAGGTTAGGTTAGGTTAGGTTAGGTTAGGTTAGGTTAGGTTAGGTTAGGTTAGGTTAGGTTAGGTTAGGTTAGGTTAGGTTAGGTTAGGTTAGGTTAGGTTAGGTTAGGTTAGGTTAGGTTAGGTTAGGTTAGGTTAGGTTAGGTTAGGTTAGGTTAGGTTAGGTTAGGTTAGGTTAGGTTAGGTTAGGTTAGGTTAGGTTAGGTTAGGTTAGGTTAGGTTAGGTTAGGTTAGGTTAGGTTAGGTTAGGTTAGGTTAGGTTAGGTTAGGTTAGGTTAGGTTAGGTTAGGTTAGGTTAGGTTAGGTTAGGTTAGGTTAGGTTAGGTTAGGTTAGGTTAGGTTAGGTTAGGTTAGGTTAGGTTAGGTTAGGTTAGGTTAGGTTAGGTTAGGTTAGGTTAGGTTAGGTTAGGTTAGGTTAGGTTAGGTTAGGTTAGGTTAGGTTAGGTTAGGTTAGGTTAGGTTAGGTTAGGTTAGGTTAGGTTAGGTTAGGTTAGGTTAGGTTAGGTTAGGTTAGGTTAGGTTAGGTTAGGTTAGGTTAGGTTAGGTTAGGTTAGGTTAGGTTAGGTTAGGTTAGGTTAGGTTAGGTTAGGTTAGGTTAGGTTAGGTTAGGTTAGGTTAGGTTAGGTTAGGTTAGGTTAGGTTAGGTTAGGTTAGGTTAGGTTAGGTTAGGTTAGGTTAGGTTAGGTTAGGTTAGGTTAGGTTAGGTTAGGTTAGGTTAGGTTAGGTTAGGTTAGGTTAGGTTAGGTTAGGTTAGGTTAGGTTAGGTTAGGTTAGGTTAGGTTAGGTTAGGTTAGGTTAGGTTAGGTTAGGTTAGGTTAGGTTAGGTTAGGTTAGGTTAGGTTAGGTTAGGTTAGGTTAGGTTAGGTTAGGTTAGGTTAGGTTAGGTTAGGTTAGGTTAGGTTAGGTTAGGTTAGGTTAGGTTAGGTTAGGTTAGGTTAGGTTAGGTTAGGTTAGGTTAGGTTAGGTTAGGTTAGGTTAGGTTAGGTTAGGTTAGGTTAGGTTAGGTTAGGTTAGGTTAGGTTAGGTTAGGTTAGGTTAGGTTAGGTTAGGTTAGGTTAGGTTAGGTTAGGTTAGGTTAGGTTAGGTTAGGTTAGGTTAGGTTAGGTTAGGTTAGGTTAGGTTAGGTTAGGTTAGGTTAGGTTAGGTTAGGTTAGGTTAGGTTAGGTTAGGTTAGGTTAGGTTAGGTTAGGTTAGGTTAGGTTAGGTTAGGTTAGGTTAGGTTAGGTTAGGTTAGGTTAGGTTAGGTTAGGTTAGGTTAGGTTAGGTTAGGTTAGGTTAGGTTAGGTTAGGTTAGGTTAGGTTAGGTTAGGTTAGGTTAGGTTAGGTTAGGTTAGGTTAGGTTAGGTTAGGTTAGGTTAGGTTAGGTTAGGTTAGGTTAGGTTAGGTTAGGTTAGGTTAGGTTAGGTTAGGTTAGGTTAGGTTAGGTTAGGTTAGGTTAGGTTAGGTTAGGTTAGGTTAGGTTAGGTTAGGTTAGGTTAGGTTAGGTTAGGTTAGGTTAGGTTAGGTTAGGTTAGGTTAGGTTAGGTTAGGTTAGGTTAGGTTAGGTTAGGTTAGGTTAGGTTAGGTTAGGAGGTTAGGTTAGGTTAGGTTAGGTTAGGTTAGGTTAGGTTAGGTTAGGTTAGGTTAGGTTAGGTTAGGTTAGGTTAGGTTAGGTTAGGTTAGGTTAGGTTAGGTTAGGTTAGGTTAGGTCTAGGTTAGGTTAGGTTAGGTTAGGTTAGGTTAGGTTAGGTTAGGTTAGGTTAGGTTAGGTTAGGTTAGGTTAGGTTAGGTTAGGTTAGGTTAGGTTAGGTTAGGTTAGGTTAGGTTAGGTTAGGTTAGGTTAGGTTAGGTTAGGTTAGGTTAGGTTAGGTTAGGTTAGGTTAGGTTAGGTTAGGTTAGGTTAGGTTAGGTTAGGTTAGGTTAGGTTAGGTTAGGTTAGGTTAGGTTAGGTTAGGTTAGGTTAGGTTAGGTTAGGTTAGGTTAGGTTAGGTTAGGTTAGGTTAGGTTAGGTTAGGTTAGGTTAGGTTAGGTTAGGTTAGGTTAGGTTAGGTTAGGTTAGGTTAGGTTAGGTTAGGTTAGGTTAGGTTAGGTTAGGTTAGGTTAGGTTAGGTTAGGTTAGGTTAGGTTAGGTTAGGTTAGGTTAGGTTAGGTTAGGTTAGGTTAGGTTAGGTTAGGTTAGGTTAGGTTAGGTTAGGTTAGGTTAGGTTAGGTTAGGTTAGGTTAGGTTAGGTTAGGTTAGGTTAGGTTAGGTTAGGTTAGGTTAGGTTAGGTTAGGTTAGGTTAGGTTAGGTTAGGTTAGGTTAGGTTAGGTTAGGTTAGGTTAGGTTAGGTTAGGTTAGGTTAGGTTAGGTTAGGTTAGGTTAGGTTAGGTTAGGTTAGGTTAGGTTAGGTTAGGTTAGGTTAGGTTAGGTTAGGTTAGGTTAGGTTAGGTTAGGTTAGGTTAGGTTAGGTTAGGTTAGGTTAGGTTAGGTTAGGTTAGGTTAGGTTAGGTTAGGTTAGGTTAGGTTAGGTTAGGTTAGGTTAGGTTAGGTTAGGTTAGGTTAGGTTAGGTTAGGTTAGGTTAGGTTAGGTTAGGTTAGGTTAGGTTAGGTTAGGTTAGGTTAGGTTAGGTTAGGTTAGGTTAGGTTAGGTTAGGTTAGGTTAGGTTAGGTTAGGTTAGGTTAGGTTAGGTTAGGTTAGGTTAGGTTAGGTTAGGTTAGGTTAGGTTAGGTTAGGTTAGGTTAGGTTAGGTTAGGTTAGGTTAGGTTAGGTTAGGTTAGGTTAGGTTAGGTTAGGTTAGGTTAGGTTAGGTTAGGTTAGGTTAGGTTAGGTTAGGTTAGGTTAGGTTAGGTTAGGTTAGGTTAGGTTAGGTTAGGTTAGGTTAGGTTAGGTTAGGTTAGGTTAGGTTAGGTTAGGTTAGGTTAGGTTAGGTTAGGTTAGGTTAGGTTAGGTTAGGTTAGGTTAGGTTAGGTTAGGTTAGGTTAGGTTAGGTTAGGTTAGGTTAGGTTAGGTTAGGTTAGGTTAGGTTAGGTTAGGTTAGGTTAGGTTAGGTTAGGTTAGGTTAGGTTAGGTTAGGTTAGGTTAGGTTAGGTTAGGTTAGGTTAGGTTAGGTTAGGTTAGGTTAGGTTAGGTTAGGTTAGGTTAGGTTAGGTTAGGTTAGGTTAGGTTAGGTTAGGTTAGGTTAGGTTAGGTTAGGTTAGGTTAGGTTAGGTTAGGTTAGGTTAGGTTAGGTTAGGTTAGGTTAGGTTAGGTTAGGTTAGGTTAGGTTAGGTTAGGTTAGGTTAGGTTAGGTTAGGTTAGGTTAGGTTAGGTTAGGTTAGGTTAGGTTAGGTTAGGTTAGGTTAGGTTAGGTTAGGTTAGGTTAGGTTAGGTTAGGTTAGGTTAGGTTAGGTTAGGTTAGGTTAGGTTAGGTTAGGTTAGGTTAGGTTAGGTTAGGTTAGGTTAGGTTAGGTTAGGTTAGGTTAGGTTAGGTTAGGTTAGGTTAGGTTAGGTTAGGTTAGGTTAGGTTAGGTTAGGTTAGGTTAGGTTAGGTTAGGTTAGGTTAGGTTAGGTTAGGTTAGGTTAGGTTAGGTTAGGTTAGGTTAGGTTAGGTTAGGTTAGGTTAGGTTAGGTTAGGTTAGGTTAGGTTAGGTTAGGTTAGGTTAGGTTAGGTTAGGTTAGGTTAGGTTAGGTTAGGTTAGGTTAGGTTAGGTTAGGTTAGGTTAGGTTAGGTTAGGTTAGGTTAGGTTAGGTTAGGTTAGGTTAGGTTAGGTTAGGTTAGGTTAGGTTAGGTTAGGTTAGGTTAGGTTAGGTTAGGTTAGGTTAGGTTAGGTTAGGTTAGGTTAGGTTAGGTTAGGTTAGGTTAGGTTAGGTTAGGTTAGGTTAGGTTAGGTTAGGTTAGGTTAGGTTAGGTTAGGTTAGGTTAGGTTAGGTTAGGTTAGGTTAGGTTAGGTTAGGTTAGGTTAGGTTAGGTTAGGTTAGGTTAGGTTAGGTTAGGTTAGGTTAGGTTAGGTTAGGTTAGGTTAGGTTAGGTTAGGTTAGGTTAGGTTAGGTTAGGTTAGGTTAGGTTAGGTTAGGTTAGGTTAGGTTAGGTTAGGTTAGGTTAGGTTAGGTTAGGTTAGGTTAGGTTAGGTTAGGTTAGGTTAGGTTAGGTTAGGTTAGGTTAGGTTAGGTTAGGTTAGGTTAGGTTAGGTTAGGTTAGGTTAGGTTAGGTTAGGTTAGGTTAGGTTAGGTTAGGTTAGGTTAGGTTAGGTTAGGTTAGGTTAGGTTAGGTTAGGTTAGGTTAGGTTAGGTTAGGTTAGGTTAGGTTAGGTTAGGTTAGGTTAGGTTAGGTTAGGTTAGGTTAGGTTAGGTTAGGTTAGGTTAGGTTAGGTTAGGTTAGGTTAGGTTAGGTTAGGTTAGGTTAGGTTAGGTTAGGTTAGGTTAGGTTAGGTTAGGTTAGGTTAGGTTAGGTTAGGTTAGGTTAGGTTAGGTTAGGTTAGGTTAGGTTAGGTTAGGTTAGGTTAGGTTAGGTTAGGTTAGGTTAGGTTAGGTTAGGTTAGGTTAGGTTAGGTTAGGTTAGGTTAGGTTAGGTTAGGTTAGGTTAGGTTAGGTTAGGTTAGGTTAGGTTAGGTTAGGTTAGGTTAGGTTAGGTTAGGTTAGGTTAGGTTAGGTTAGGTTAGGTTAGGTTAGGTTAGGTTAGGTTAGGTTAGGTTAGGTTAGGTTAGGTTAGGTTAGGTTAGGTTAGGTTAGGTTAGGTTAGGTTAGGTTAGGTTAGGTTAGGTTAGGTTAGGTTAGGTTAGGTTAGGTTAGGTTAGGTTAGGTTAGGTTAGGTTAGGTTAGGTTAGGTTAGGTTAGGTTAGGTTAGGTTAGGTTAGGTTAGGTTAGGTTAGGTTAGGTTAGGTTAGGTTAGGTTAGGTTAGGTTAGGTTAGGTTAGGTTAGGTTAGGTTAGGTTAGGTTAGGTTAGGTTAGGTTAGGTTAGGTTAGGTTAGGTTAGGTTAGGTTAGGTTAGGTTAGGTTAGGTTAGGTTAGGTTAGGTTAGGTTAGGTTAGGTTAGGTTAGGTTAGGTTAGGTTAGGTGGTTAGGTTAGGTTAGGTTAGGTTAGGTTAGGTTAGGTTAGGTTAGGTTAGGTTAGGTTAGGTTAGGTTAGGTTAGGTTAGGTTAGGTTAGGTTAGGTTAGGTTAGGTTAGGTTAGGTTAGGTTAGGTTAGGTTAGGTTAGGTTAGGTTAGGTTAGGTTAGGTTAGGTTAGGTTAGGTTAGGTTAGGTTAGGTTAGGTTAGGTTAGGTTAGGTTAGGTTAGGTTAGGTTAGGTTAGGTTAGGTTAGGTTAGGTTAGGTTAGGTTAGGTTAGGTTAGGTTAGGTTAGGTTAGGTTAGGTTAGGTTAGGTTAGGTTAGGTTAGGTTAGGTTAGGTTAGGTTAGGTTAGGTTAGGTTAGGTTAGGTTAGGTTAGGTTAGGTTAGGTTAGGTTAGGTTAGGTTAGGTTAGGTTAGGTTAGGTTAGGTTAGGTTAGGTTAGGTTAGGTTAGGTTAGGTTAGGTTAGGTTAGGTTAGGTTAGGTTAGGTTAGGTTAGGTTAGGTTAGGTTAGGTTAGGTTAGGTTAGGTTAGGTTAGGTTAGGTTAGGTTAGGTTAGGTTAGGTTAGGTTAGGTTAGGTTAGGTTAGGTTAGGTTAGGTTAGGTTAGGTTAGGTTAGGTTAGGTTAGGTTAGGTTAGGTTAGGTTAGGTTAGGTTAGGTTAGGTTAGGTTAGGTTAGGTTAGGTTAGGTTAGGTTAGGTTAGGTTAGGTTAGGTTAGGTTAGGTTAGGTTAGGTTAGGTTAGGTTAGGTTAGGTTAGGTTAGGTTAGGTTAGGTTAGGTTAGGTTAGGTTAGGTTAGGTTAGGTTAGGTTAGGTTAGGTTAGGTTAGGTTAGGTTAGGTTAGGTTAGGTTAGGTTAGGTTAGGTTAGGTTAGGTTAGGTTAGGTTAGGTTAGGTTAGGTTAGGTTAGGTTAGGTTAGGTTAGGTTAGGTTAGGTTAGGTTAGGTTAGGTTAGGTTAGGTTAGGTTAGGTTAGGTTAGGTTAGGTTAGGTTAGGTTAGGTTAGGTTAGGTTAGGTTAGGTTAGGTTAGGTTAGGTTAGGTTAGGTTAGGTTAGGTTAGGTTAGGTTAGGTTAGGTTAGGTTAGGTTAGGTTAGGTTAGGTTAGGTTAGGTTAGGTTAGGTTAGGTTAGGTTAGGTTAGGTTAGGTTAGGTTAGGTTAGGTTAGGTTAGGTTAGGTTAGGTTAGGTTAGGTTAGGTTAGGTTAGGTTAGGTTAGGTTAGGTTAGGTTAGGTTAGGTTAGGTTAGGTTAGGTTAGGTTAGGTTAGGTTAGGTTAGGTTAGGTTAGGTTAGGTTAGGTTAGGTTAGGTTAGGTTAGGTTAGGTTAGGTTAGGTTAGGTTAGGTTAGGTTAGGTTAGGTTAGGTTAGGTTAGGTTAGGTTAGGTTAGGTTAGGTTAGGTTAGGTTAGGTTAGGTTAGGTTAGGTTAGGTTAGGTTAGGTTAGGTTAGGTTAGGTTAGGTTAGGTTAGGTTAGGTTAGGTTAGGTTAGGTTAGGTTAGGTTAGGTTAGGTTAGGTTAGGTTAGGTTAGGTTAGGTTAGGTTAGGTTAGGTTAGGTTAGGTTAGGTTAGGTTAGGTTAGGTTAGGTTAGGTTAGGTTAGGTTAGGTTAGGTTAGGTTAGGTTAGGTTAGGTTAGGTTAGGTTAGGTTAGGTTAGGTTAGGTTAGGTTAGGTTAGGTTAGGTTAGGTTAGGTTAGGTTAGGTTAGGTTAGGTTAGGTTAGGTTAGGTTAGGTTAGGTTAGGTTAGGTTAGGTTAGGTTAGGTTAGGTTAGGTTAGGTTAGGTTAGGTTAGGTTAGGTTAGGTTAGGTTAGGTTAGGTTAGGTTAGGTTAGGTTAGGTTAGGTTAGGTTAGGTTAGGTTAGGTTAGGTTAGGTTAGGTTAGGTTAGGTTAGGTTAGGTTAGGTTAGGTTAGGTTAGGTTAGGTTAGGTTAGGTTAGGTTAGGTTAGGTTAGGTTAGGTTAGGTTAGGTTAGGTTAGGTTAGGTTAGGTTAGGTTAGGTTAGGTTAGGTTAGGTTAGGTTAGGTTAGGTTAGGTTAGGTTAGGTTAGGTTAGGTTAGGTTAGGTTAGGTTAGGTTAGGTTAGGTTAGGTTAGGTTAGGTTAGGTTAGGTTAGGTTAGGTTAGGTTAGGTTAGGTTAGGTTAGGTTAGGTTAGGTTAGGTTAGGTTAGGTTAGGTTAGGTTAGGTTAGGTTAGGTTAGGTTAGGTTAGGTTAGGTTAGGTTAGGTTAGGTTAGGTTAGGTTAGGTTAGGTTAGGTTAGGTTAGGTTAGGTTAGGTTAGGTTAGGTTAGGTTAGGTTAGGTTAGGTTAGGTTAGGTTAGGTTAGGTTAGGTTAGGTTAGGTTAGGTTAGGTTAGGTTAGGTTAGGTTAGGTTAGGTTAGGTTAGGTTAGGTTAGGTTAGGTTAGGTTAGGTTAGGTTAGGTTAGGTTAGGTTAGGTTAGGTTAGGTTAGGTTAGGTTAGGTTAGGTTAGGTTAGGTTAGGTTAGGTTAGGTTAGGTTAGGTTAGGTTAGGTTAGGTTAGGTTAGGTTAGGTTAGGTTAGGTTAGGTTAGGTTAGGTTAGGTTAGGTTAGGTTAGGTTAGGTTAGGTTAGGTTAGGTTAGGTTAGGTTAGGTTAGGTTAGGTTAGGTTAGGTTAGGTTAGGTTAGGTTAGGTTAGGTTAGGTTAGGTTAGGTTAGGTTAGGTTAGGTTAGGTTAGGTTAGGTTAGGTTAGGTTAGGTTAGGTTAGGTTAGGTTAGGTTAGGTTAGGTTAGGTTAGGTTAGGTTAGGTTAGGTTAGGTTAGGTTAGGTTAGGTTAGGTTAGGTTAGGTTAGGTTAGGTTAGGTTAGGTTAGGTTAGGTTAGGTTAGGTTAGGTTAGGTTAGGTTAGGTTAGGTTAGGTTAGGTTAGGTTAGGTTAGGTTAGGTTAGGTTAGGTTAGGTTAGGTTAGGTTAGGTTAGGTTAGGTTAGGTTAGGTTAGGTTAGGTTAGGTTAGGTTAGGTTAGGTTAGGTTAGGTTAGGTTAGGTTAGGTTAGGTTAGGTTAGGTTAGGTTAGGTTAGGTTAGGTTAGGTTAGGTTAGGTTAGGTTAGGTTAGGTTAGGTTAGGTTAGGTTAGGTTAGGTTAGGTTAGGTTAGGTTAGGTTAGGTTAGGTTAGGTTAGGTTAGGTTAGGTTAGGTTAGGTTAGGTTAGGTTAGGTTAGGTTAGGTTAGGTTAGGTTAGGTTAGGTTAGGTTAGGTTAGGTTAGGTTAGGTTAGGTTAGGTTAGGTTAGGTTAGGTTAGGTTAGGTTAGGTTAGGTTAGGTTAGGTTAGGTTAGGTTAGGTTAGGTTAGGTTAGGTTAGGTTAGGTTAGGTTAGGTTAGGTTAGGTTAGGTTAGGTTAGGTTAGGTTAGGTTAGGTTAGGTTAGGTTAGGTTAGGTTAGGTTAGGTTAGGTTAGGTTAGGTTAGGTTAGGTTAGGTTAGGTTAGGTTAGGTTAGGTTAGGTTAGGTTAGGTTAGGTTAGGTTAGGTTAGGTTAGGTTAGGTTAGGTTAGGTTAGGTTAGGTTAGGTTAGGTTAGGTTAGGTTAGGTTAGGTTAGGTTGTTAGGTTAGGTTAGGTTAGGTTAGGTTAGGTTAGGTTAGGTTAGGTTAGGTTAGGTTAGGTTAGGTTAGGTTAGGTTAGGTTAGGTTAGGTTAGGTTAGGTTAGGTTAGGTTAGGTTAGGTTAGGTTAGGTTAGGTTAGGTTAGGTTAGGTTAGGTTAGGTTAGGTTAGGTTAGGTTAGGTTAGGTTAGGTTAGGTTAGGTTAGGTTAGGTTAGGTTAGGTTAGGTTAGGTTAGGTTAGGTTAGGTTAGGTTAGGTTAGGTTAGGTTAGGTTAGGTTAGGTTAGGTTAGGTTAGGTTAGGTTAGGTTAGGTTAGGTTAGGTTAGGTTAGGTTAGGTTAGGTTAGGTTAGGTTAGGTTAGGTTAGGTTAGGTTAGGTTAGGTTAGGTTAGGTTAGGTTAGGTTAGGTTAGGTTAGGTTAGGTTAGGTTAGGTTAGGTTAGGTTAGGTTAGGTTAGGTTAGGTTAGGTTAGGTTAGGTTAGGTTAGGTTAGGTTAGGTTAGGTTAGGTTAGGTTAGGTTAGGTTAGGTTAGGTTAGGTTAGGTTAGGTTAGGTTAGGTTAGGTTAGGTTAGGTTAGGTTAGGTTAGGTTAGGTTAGGTTAGGTTAGGTTAGGTTAGGTTAGGTTAGGTTAGGTTAGGTTAGGTTAGGTTAGGTTAGGTTAGGTTAGGTTAGGTTAGGTTAGGTTAGGTTAGGTTAGGTTAGGTTAGGTTAGGTTAGGTTAGGTTAGGTTAGGTTAGGTTAGGTTAGGTTAGGTTAGGTTAGGTTAGGTTAGGTTAGGTTAGGTTAGGTTAGGTTAGGTTAGGTTAGGTTAGGTTAGGTTAGGTTAGGTTAGGTTAGGTTAGGTTAGGTTAGGTTAGGTTAGGTTAGGTTAGGTTAGGTTAGGTTAGGTTAGGTTAGGTTAGGTTAGGTTAGGTTAGGTTAGGTTAGGTTAGGTTAGGTTAGGTTAGGTTAGGTTAGGTTAGGTTAGGTTAGGTTAGGTTAGGTTAGGTTAGGTTAGGTTAGGTTAGGTTAGGTTAGGTTAGGTTAGGTTAGGTTAGGTTAGGTTAGGTTAGGTTAGGTTAGGTTAGGTTAGGTTAGGTTAGGTTAGGTTAGGTTAGGTTAGGTTAGGTTAGGTTAGGTTAGGTTAGGTTAGGTTAGGTTAGGTTAGGTTAGGTTAGGTTAGGTTAGGTTAGGTTAGGTTAGGTTAGGTTAGGTTAGGTTAGGTTAGGTTAGGTTAGGTTAGGTTAGGTTAGGTTAGGTTAGGTTAGGTTAGGTTAGGTTAGGTTAGGTTAGGTTAGGTTAGGTTAGGTTAGGTTAGGTTAGGTTAGGTTAGGTTAGGTTAGGTTAGGTTAGGTTAGGTTAGGTTAGGTTAGGTTAGGTTAGGTTAGGTTAGGTTAGGTTAGGTTAGGTTAGGTTAGGTTAGGTTAGGTTAGGTTAGGTTAGGTTAGGTTAGGTTAGGTTAGGTTAGGTTAGGTTAGGTTAGGTTAGGTTAGGTTAGGTTAGGTTAGGTTAGGTTAGGTTAGGTTAGGTTAGGTTAGGTTAGGTTAGGTTAGGTTAGGTTAGGTTAGGTTAGGTTAGGTTAGGTTAGGTTAGGTTAGGTTAGGTTAGGTTAGGTTAGGTTAGGTTAGGTTAGGTTAGGTTAGGTTAGGTTAGGTTAGGTTAGGTTAGGTTAGGTTAGGTTAGGTTAGGTTAGGTTAGGTTAGGTTAGGTTAGGTTAGGTTAGGTTAGGTTAGGTTAGGTTAGGTTAGGTTAGGTTAGGTTAGGTTAGGTTAGGTTAGGTTAGGTTAGGTTAGGTTAGGTTAGGTTAGGTTAGGTTAGGTTAGGTTAGGTTAGGTTAGGTTAGGTTAGGTTAGGTTAGGTTAGGTTAGGTTAGGTTAGGTTAGGTTAGGTTAGGTTAGGTTAGGTTAGGTTAGGTTAGGTTAGGTTAGGTTAGGTTAGGTTAGGTTAGGTTAGGTTAGGTTAGGTTAGGTTAGGTTAGGTTAGGTTAGGTTAGGTTAGGTTAGGTTAGGTTAGGTTAGGTTAGGTTAGGTTAGGTTAGGTTAGGTTAGGTTAGGTTAGGTTAGGTTAGGTTAGGTTAGGTTAGGTTAGGTTAGGTTAGGTTAGGTTAGGTTAGGTTAGGTTAGGTTAGGTTAGGTTAGGTTAGGTTAGGTTAGGTTAGGTTAGGTTAGGTTAGGTTAGGTTAGGTTAGGTTAGGTTAGGTTAGGTTTTTTTTTTTTTTTATACTATATTGAAATAAATGGGGTAACGCGAGTGATACGTCTGCCGCCATTTGAAGTAAAGTAAAATTGGGTTTTAGATTTGAGAGCAGGGTTTGGGGTTGAATGCAATCATTCGTAGGGAGAGGGAAGGAGAGATATATAATTGAATATAATAAATTTTGATGTTCCGCCATGCGGCGCGGCCTCGCAATGAGGCCGAGCCGTACTTAGGAACTGGCCAAATAGGTATCTTATAAAAGATATAGTGATATATGAATATAATAAATTTTGATGTTCCGCCATGCGGCAAGGCCTCGCAATGAGACCGAGCAGCACTTAGGAACTGGCCAAATAGGTATTTAATAAAAGATATAATAAAATCTGAATATTAGTGTAATATATTGGATTTTAGATGTTCCGCCATGCGGCACGACCTCGCAATAAGGCCGATCCGCACTTTGGAACTGGCCAAAGGGGTATCTTATAAAAGATATAATAATATATGAATTTAAATGCTTCATTCCACACCCCCTCACATATGTGATAGAGGTGTGGAATGAACCACAGAAAAAGAAAAATTAAAGTAAATATGTATTTATATATATTATGTACATGCTAATATATAATAAAAATATAAACTAAATGTAGAGTTGACGCGCGGACCGGCAAATAGGATGCCTGAAGGGCACCCCGTAAACCGACCCGCGCGCCAACCCATGAACTGGTATATACTATAACTCAGGAACGGTCCTATAAGTCATACCATATACCAGCGGAATTTGTGTTCGTGTTTGTCGAATGTTATGTTGAATTGAAAGTTTTGAGTGTTTTGATAATGTAGTGTATGTGTTTGTGGAATGTTTCTATGGTGGTGGGGTGGTCAAGTACAGTACGTAAGTTAAAGGGGTCAGGGCTATCCGTAGCCAGAAGGTGGTCGGTTCTGGTAGCCAGAAAGCGTGGGCAGTCTACGATTAAGTGGTTGAGGGTTTGGGCTGTTTGGTTATCACAAGGACAGACATCGTTGTCGGTTATTTTAAACCTGTGCAAGTATGCCTTGTGGTAACCATGGTTGGAGAGGAATTGTGTTACCGCGAAGTTAGGTTGTACGAGCTTGATATAGGATATCAAGTCGTCATGTGTAGGTAGAAGTGTTTTGATATATGTCGTGTGGTCGTAGAGTTCTGCCAGTGAGGCGGAGGAGGTGTTTGAGTTGGTGTGTTTGATGTGGCTGATTGGGATGGATAAATAGTCCGGGGTTCGGTGTAATTCCGCAGCAGATTTGGCGGCAGAGTCTGCCATTTCATTGCCGGGAATTCCGACATGGGACTTAATCCATCCGAATCGAATGTCAATACCGGCAGACAGTGCGTCGTGCAGGTATCGGTGAATTTTGGTGGCAAAGTGGTTGGCGCTATTGGGGTTCTCGAGCTCCGTCAATCCCGACCGGCAATCTGACAATATGAGGTTCCGTCGCGAATTGTTGTCCAGTATCCATCTGCAGGCATGCTCTATGGCGAACATTTCTGCCTGAAATACTGAGCAACAATCATGCAATTTCAGCTTCTTGATGATGGAGGGGGAGTTCGGCCGCAGTATAACTACAGCCGCCCCTACCCCACCATCATGTTTGCTGCCGTCTGTATACAGTTGGACGGTGTCGTCAGTGATCATGGAGTTCACATCCTCAGAGGTGAGGGCGGATGTGAATCTTATGCCGGTTCTATGCGAAGGGTGAAGGAGCTCGGAAGCAGGTACGAGGCTTTCGATGGGGCAATCAGGTGGTAGATGAGCGGAATAGCCGCGGAGTTTGGTCAGCTCATTATCTGCGAACTCGAGAATCTTCGCAGGTAATGGTGTTAGGTTGGCTAGACAGATCGCAGTTGGGGTGTTGAGGGTACGAAAGCCTTGCACCACCTTCAGGGCGAATAGTCTTTGTAAAGACAGGAGCTTTTTGTGTATGTGTTTATATTTGAGGCATCCAGACCAGATGCTAGCAGCGTAGCACACTATAGGTTGGATGACGTGTTCGTATATGATTTTAACATTACCAGGGTGTACGCCCCAAGTGGGCCTTATGAAAATGGTAAGTTTATTGAGGAGCTTTTTAGCTTTCTCAATAATGTAATCACAGTGTTTTGTAAATCTAAGTTTCCTGTCAATTATGATACCGAGATATTTGAAACTGTCTGAAAAAGTCAGAGTCTGATCACCCATGGAGATGTTACATCTGGTGGATTTGTTAGTAAAGCCCAGCACCTGGGTTTTACTTGGACCAAATGTAAGTTTGGGTTAGGTTAGGTTAGGTTAGGTTAGGTTAGGTTAGGTTAGGTTAGGTTAGGTTAGGTTAGGTTAGGTTAGGTTAGGTTAGGTTAGGTTAGGTTAGGTTAGGTTAGGTTAGGTTAGGTTAGGTTAGGTTAGGTTAGGTTAGGTTAGGTTAGGTTAGGTTAGGTTAGGTTAGGTTAGGTTAGGTTAGGTTAGGTTAGGTTAGGTTAGGTTAGGTTAGGTTAGGTTAGGTTAGGTTAGGTTAGGTTAGGTTAGGTTAGGTTAGGTTAGGTTAGGTTAGGTTAAGAGCGGGAGGCCGTGCGGCGGGAGGCGAGGGACGCCATCGTCCTGCACTGGGAACGGGACCTCGCCTCCGCCACTTTTGGGCGCCAGACGCTGGACGCGCTCGGTCCAGTCCTGCGGGAATGGCTCGAGCGCCCCCACGGTTTCCTCTCGTTCCGTCTAGTGCAGGTGTTGTCCGGACATGGCTGTTTCGGAACGCACCTGCACCGGATTCGGAGGGAGGAAACCCCGGCGTGCCACGACTGTGGAGCCGCGGAGGACACGGCGCAGCACACCCTCGAGGTGTGCCCAGCCTGGGCTGAGCTGCGCCGTGCCCTGACCGATGTAGTCGGATTGGACCTCTCACTTCCCAGTGTGGTGAACTCCATGCTGGGGGGTGAGGAGGCTTGGGCGGCGGTTGCCTCCTTTTGCGAGAATGTCATGTCGCAAAAGGAGGCGGCGGAGCGCGCGCGGGAGGATGATCCTCTTGCGCCGCCGCTCCGTAGGCGAAGAAGGGGTGGGAGACGGCGGTTGTACGATCGTCGCCTCCCTCCTTCTGGTGGTGATTAGCGGGCGACAGGCGCGGGGGCGCCTTCGCTCGCATTGCACTAATCACCACCCTCGTCGGGCGGGAACGGCCGAGCACTCACGGTCGTTCCCGGGCCCCTCCACTTTGGGAGGGGCGTGCGGGCCCCGCTGTAAAGGCGGGCGGTCGTCGGTGGGGGACTGGACGTAAAGGCTGTGCCGGTTTCCCAGTCCTCCTCCACACAGACGATGCGGGAGTGCCGCTGGGTTATTTTAGTGGGTATGCCGGGCTAGCCGGAGAGTCCCACATAACCCGTCCATCCCCCAATGGGCGGGTATGCGTAACGCATTTTTTCCCAGCGCAAACAAAAAAAAAAAAAAAAAAAAAAAAAAAAAGGTTAGGTTAGGTTAGGTTAGGTTAGGTTAGGTTAGGTTAGGTTAGGTTAGGTTAGGTTAGGTTAGGTTAGGTTAGGTTAGGTTAGGTTAGGTTAGGTTAGGTTAGGTTAGGTTAGGTTAGGTTAGGTTAGGTTAGGTTAGGTTAGGTTAGGTTAGGTTAGGTTAGGTTAGGTTAGGTTAGGTTAGGTTAGGTTAGGTTAGGTTAGGTTAGGTTAGGTTAGGTTAGGTTAGGTTAGGTTCAAGAGGAACTTGGTTCCTCCCAAGACCGCAGCCGTTGTGATGACGCTCACCACGGAGGCTGCGGAGCGGGGCGAGACGTACGCGTCCGTGATGTTGCGGGCGCGTGCCAATGCCGATCCTACCAAACTGGGGATCGGTAAAGTCTCGTGCCGCCGGACGCAGGCTGGGGCTCGAATTTTCGAGTTCCCGGGTGCCGAGGGCGCGAAGAACGCGGACCTCTTTGCAAAAAAGCTGCAGGAGGTCATTGCGGATGCGGCGAAGGTGGCCAGGCCGGTGAAGTCGGCGGCCATCGAGGTGACGGATCTGGACGACTCCGTCACCAAGGAGGAGGTGGTGGCAGCAATCGCAGCCATAGGGGGCTGCGAAGTCGCAGCGGTACAAGGCGGGGGCATCAGGCCCGGGCGCGGCGGCATGGGCACCATTCGCCTAGAGTGCCCAGTCGCCGCTGCCAAAGCCGTCCTTGAAAAGGGACGGCTAGCCGTCGGCTTCAGCTCGGGTGCGGTCCGGGCACTCGAGGACCAGCCACTGCGGTGCTACAAGTGCTTCGGCATTGGCCACACCCGAGCCCTCTGTCCGTCCACTGTCGACAGGACGGACAGTTGTTACCGCTGCGGCAAGGAGGGCCACAAATCCGCCTCCTGCATGGCCGCCGCGCCGCACTGCGCAGTTTGTGCCGCCAGTGGCCGCCCTGCGGGCCATATAATGAAGGGGAGGAATTGCAGTCCTCCCCTTAAGAAGGGCAAAGTTCAGGCGCCGACCCGGCCTGTCGCTGCCACCGCCGTCCCAGTAGCTGGGACCTCAGCGGCTGTGGAGGAGGAGGGTGCGATGACCGATTAATGGGTAGAATCGAACATCGCATCCTCCAGGCGAACACCAACCACTGCAGAGCGGCACAGGATCTGCTGATGCAGACTGTGGCCGAGTGGTTGGTGGACGTGGCGGTGGTCGCCGAGCCGTACTCGGTACCTGGCCGTTGGCTGGGTGATCGAGACGGCTTGGTGGCGTTGGTGTCGCGGCCTGCCACGGACTCCCCTCCCCTCTCGCTTTTAGAGAGGGGTCCGGGATACGTGGCCGCCGCGTGGGGAGAAATAGCCCTGGTCGGGGTCTATTTCTCCCCAAACCGCCCTCTAAGGGACTTCGAGAATTTTCTCGAGGTCCTTACGGCAGTCGTCGGGAGGGCGGCACCACGTCAGGTCGTCGTGTTGGGCGACCTGAACGCCAAGTCGGTGGCCTGGGGCAACCCAACGGCGTCATGTAACGTCCGGGGGCGCGCCGTCGAATTTTGGTCGGCTTCGTGCGGCGTGTCCCTCCTGAACAGGGGGGATGTTCAGACGTGTGTGCGGCAACGGGGAGGGTCAGTGGTGGACGTGTCGTTCGCCACCCCCGTGCTAGCCGCCCGCGTCGTGAACTGGCGGGTGGAGATGGTGGAGACCCTGTCGGACCACCGATATGTGCGGTTCGACATCTCCACCCAGAGCCCGCGGGGGATGGCCCGCTCGGGCCAATCTCCCTTCCCGCGGTGGGCTCTCACCCGCCTGGACCGGGAGTCAGCCCAGGAGGCGGCGTTCCTCGAGGACTGGCTCTCGCCCCCTGTGCAGGGCACGGACGTCGACGCCGCAGCGGTCCAGCTGCGGAGGTCCCTGACCGAGGTGTGCAATTCCAGCATGCCTCGGTCTCGCCGTCCGCCTCCCCGTCGCGCCGTTTATTGGTGGACGGGGGAGCTGGCGGCGCTACGGGCCGCGTGCGTGGAGGCCAGGAGGGCCTACACGCGGAGTCGGCGGCGCACCAGCCGATGTCAGGCTGAGGAGGACCGCCTCTACGCCTCTTACCTAGAGGCAAAGACGGTCCTCAAGTCGGAAATGTGCGCCGCCGAGGACTCGGCAAAGGCCGAGATGCTGGAGGGCCTCGACAGGGATCCGTTTGGGAGGCCGTATAAGCAGGCGCGGAGCCAGCTGCGCCCTTACGGTCCCCCATTAGCGGAGACCCTAGAGCCGGCGTTGCTGGATGGGGTGGTTCGGTCACTGTTTCCGCGCAGGACCGACTTCACCCCACCAACGATGAACCCCCCGCTGGGGGGGGTGGTGGCTTCGCCGGAGGAGGTCCCTCCAGTATCGGTGGAGGAACTTCGCGCGGGGGTTCTGTCCCTCCGCGCGAAGAAGACGGCCCCTGGACCGGATGGTGTCCCCGCACGGGTGGTGGCCATCGCGGCGTCCCTTATGGAGGAGAGGTTTCGGGACCTCTTCAGCGCGTGCCTGACGGCTGGGAGGTTCCCGAAGCTCTGGAAGGAGGGGCAGCTTTGCCTGCTCCGGAAGGAGGGACGCCCGGTGGACTCCCCCTCGGCATACCGGCCCATCGTTCTGCTCGATGAGGTCGGTAAATTGTTCGAGGGGATCATCGCCACCCGGCTTAATAGCCAGTTGCGGGAGGTAGGGCCAGACCTGTCGGACGCCCAGTTCGGGTTTCGACAGGGGCGTTCGACGGTCGATGCGGTGGCCCTACTCAGGGGCCAAGTGCAGGAGGCGGTCGGGGCTGGGGACGGAGTGTTGGCGGTGTCGTTCGACATCGCCAACGCCTTCAACTCCGTGCCCCACTCGACCATATTGGAGGCACTCCGGTACCACGGAGTGCCCCAATATCTGCGGGTGATCCTGGCCAATTACCTGGAGGACCGGGAGGTCCTCCTGGCGGACAGGACGGCCAGGATCAGGCGCTACGGCGCGGAGTCCGGTGTTCCACAGGGTTCGGTGCTAGGGCCCCTCTTGTGGAACATCGGATTCGATTGGCTGCTGCGCGGCACCCTCCTCCAGGGCACGAGTGTCATCTGCTACGCGGATGACACTCTCCTCGTTGCCCGGGGGAGGGACTTTGGAGAGGCGGCCTGTCTGGCCTCAGCTGGCGGATCCTTAGTGGCAGGTAGGATCCGCCAGCTCGGTTTGAGGGTAGCGCTGAACAAGACCGAGGCCGTGTTCTTTCACGGGCCTCGGCAGCGCTGCCCTCCTGACGCCCACATCGTGGTGGAGGGCGTCCGGATAGGGGTCGGGGCCCAGATAAAGTATCTGGGCCTCGTGCTGGACAGCAGGTGGCGCTTCGGCCCGCACTTTAGCGGGCTGTCGACGCGCCTGCTGAAAGCCGCGGACGCCCTCTCATGGCTCCTCCCAAACCTGGGAGGGCCCAAGGAGCGATGCCGGCGCCTCTATGCCGGCATCCTCAAGAGCATGGCCCTATATGGGGCACCCATCTGGGCGGACTCCCTCCATAGGAGGGAGAATGCAACCGCCATCCGCAGGCCCCAACGGGCCATTGCACAGCGGGTGGCGAGAGCCTACCGCTCAGTGGGCTTTGCGGCGGCGTGCGCTCTGGCCGGCACCCCTCCCTGGGAATTGGAGGCATGGGTGCTCGCCAGAGTGTACGAATGGGCGGCGCGGCGTAGGGCGCTCGGTGAGCGCCCCGCCGCGCAAGAGCGGGATGCTGTGCGGCGGGAGGCGAGGGACGCAATCGTCCTACACTGGACACGGGACCTCGCCTCCGCCACATTTGGACGCCGGACGCTGGACGCGCTCGGTCCAGTCCTGCGGGACTGGCTCGAGCGGTCCCACGGTTTCCTCTCGTTCCGTCTGGTGCAGGTGTTATCCGGGCATGGCTGCTTCGGATCGCACCTGCATCGGATCCGGAGGGAGGAAACCCCGGCGTGCCACGAGTGTGGAGCCGCGGAGGACACGGCGCAGCACACCCTCGAGGTGTGCCCAGCCTGGGCTGAGCTGCGCCGTGCCCTGACCGATGTAGTCGGGATTGACCTCTCGCTTCCCAGTGTGGTGAATTCCATGCTGGGAAGTGAGGAGGCTTGGGCGGCGGTTGCCTCCTTTTGCGAGAATGTCATGTCGCAAAAGGAGGCGGCGGAGCGCGCGCGGGAGGATGATCCTCTCGCGCCGCCGCTCCGCAGGCGAAGAAGGGGTGGGAGACGGCGGTTGTACGATCGTCGTCTCCCTCCTTCTGGTGGTGATTAGCGGGCGACAGCTACAGGCGCGGGGGCGCCTTCGCTCGCATTGCACTAATCACCACCCACGTAGGCGGGAACGGCCGAGCACTCACGGTCGTTTCCGGGCCCCTCCACTTAGGGAGGGGCGTGCGGGCCCCGCTGTAAAGGCGGGCGGTCGTCGGTGGGGGACTGGACGTAAAGGCTGTGCCGGTTTCCCAGTCCTCCTCCACAAAGACGATGCGGGAGTGCCGCTGGGTTATTTTAGTGGGTATGCCGGAGTAGCCGGAGAGTCCCACATAACCCGTCCATCCCCCAATGGGCGGGTATGCGTAACGCATTTTTTCCCAGCGCAAACAAAAAAAAAAAAAAAAAAGGTTAGGTTAGGTTAGGTTAGGTTAGGTTAGGTTAGGTTAGGTTAGGTTAGGTTAGGTTAGGTTAGGTTGGGGAACCACCCCACAGTGCTTGCGTCCACGTCGCGTTCCCCGGAAACGTCCCAGTTCTGACCACCGTAACGGAGTGGCAGACTGGGTACGGCTAAAGTGCACTGTGCTTCGTAGCGACTATCTGCTTTGAGTGCTGCGAAATTGCTTTGTTTTGAAATGCCAAAACCCGCGCGGGATGCCCTCGGGCATTTTGTGAAAAAAGGCCCTTCTCAGGGCCAACCCAAAGGCCCTTCTCAGGGCCAACCCAAAGGCCCTTCTCAGGGCCAACCCAAAGGCCCTTCTCAGGGCCAACCAAAAGGCCCTTTTCAGGGCCAACGCGACGCGTCTGCGTCTGAAGGCAGAGCCTTCTACGGTGGGAGGGTGGGCGATTTGTCGGACTCCGACATCGAGTCCATTGCGTCGGATGCCGATTCGATGGCGATCGAAGATTGTCGATCGCGTTCGGTATCAAGGAAGCGAAAGGACTTCCTGAAAGACGGGTCGGATGGATCCTCGACCTCGGGCTCAGCGAACAAGCCTAAAAAGAAGGCCCAAAAAACAGTGGCGGACACCCACGACGTGGGTTTGGTCGACGCCCAGCGCGAGCTGGACCTGACTCGGCGGGAGCAGCTCCAGCAAGAGCTGGAGGAGCGGGTTGCGGCTCAGGAGGAACGGGCGCGCGTCGCTCGTGCCAAGTCCGGGTACGGAGCGTCCCGCATTTTGTACTCGGACCACTCCCTGGCCGAATTGGAGACGATGGCCTTGGAGGACGAGAAGGCGATCGTGGAGGTCGCCGCCAAGTCCTCCCACCTGAAGGGGACTTTCCAGAAGTCCCTGAAATGCCGGGCCGCCAGCATGCGATGCATCGTCGCGGAGCTGGTGGAGCGGAAGGCCTGCGACGAAACGCGGCAACTGCAGGCGAAGGTAGATCGCCTGCAGTCGGAGGTCAGCCAGCTGCACTTAAAGCTGGCTGAAGCCACGGCCCGGCCATCGCAAGCCGAGCCCGGACCTGCGGCGGAGGGTCTTTCCTCCACTCCCGGCCTTGAGGATGTCCTCCGCAGGGTCATGGCGGAGGAGAGGGCGTTCGTTCGCTCCTGCCTAGCGGGCATCGAGGACCGGCTCCTACCGGAGAAACGCCTCCGACCGCCGCTTGCGGCAGACAAGAGGCGAGAGGAGCGAGTGGAAACCTCCCAGAGGGAAGACGCCCTACTCCCTTCGACCACCCCGACCAACCAGCAGGGCTGGACGAAGGTGGTCGGTAAGGGCAAGGGAAAAAGGACGGCAGCTGTCGTCCCTGCCGTTCCCGCCACCACCACTCCCAGCCATTCGCAGCCGACTGGCAAAGGGAAGGGAAAAGGGAAAGGGAAGGGGAAGAGCACCCCCCCAGCCCCAGCCGTCCCCGCCACCACCCCTGCTGGTCAGTCGACTGGCACGGGAAAGGGGAAGGGTTCGACCCCAGCCGGTGTCAGGAGGAACTTGGTTCCTCCCAAGACCGCAGCCGTCGTGATGACGCTCACCACGGAGGCTGCGGAGCGGGGCGAGACGTACGCGTCCGTGATGTTGCGGGCGCGTGCCAATGCCGATCCTACCAAATTGGGGATCGGTAAAGTCTCGTGCCGCCGGACGCAGGCTGGGGCTCGAATTTTCGAGTTCCCGGGTGCCGAGGGCGCGAAGAACGCGGACCTCTTTGCAGCGAAGCTGCAGGAGGTCATCGCGAACTCGGCGAAGGTGGCCAGGCCGGTGAAGTCGGCGGCCATCGAGGTGACGGACCTGGATGACTCCGTCACCAGGGAGGAGGTGGTGGCAGCGATCGCAGCCATTGGGGGCTGCACAGTCGCAGCGGTGCAGGGCGGGGGCATCAGGCCCGGGCGCGGCGGCATGGGCACTATTCGCCTGGAGTGCCCAGTCGCCGCTGCCAAAGCCGTCCTCGAGAAGGGACGGCTCGCCGTCGGGTTCAGCTCGGCGGCGGTCCGGGCCCTTGAGGTCCTGCCGCTGAGGTGTTACCGGTGCTTCGGCATCGGTCACACCCGGGCCCTCTGTCCGTCCAGTGTCGACAGGGCGGACAGCTGCTACCGCTGCGGCAAGGAGGGGCATAAAGCCGCCTCCTGCGAGGCCACCGCACCGCACTGCGCGGTGTGTGCCGCCAGTGGCCGCCCTGCGGGCCACATTATGAAGGGGAGGAATTGTATTCCTCCCCTTAAGAAGGGCAAAGTGCAGGCGCCGACCCGGCCTGTCGCTGCCACCGTCACCCCAGTAGCTGGGACCTCGGCGGCTGTGGAGGAGGAGAGTGCGATGTTCGATTAATGGGTAGAGTCGAACATCGCATCCTCCAGGCGAACACCAACCACTGCAGAGCGGCACAGGATCTGCTGATGCAGACTATGGCCGAGTGGTTGGTGGACGTGGCGGTGGTCGCCGAGCCGTACTCGGTACCTGGCCGTTGGCTGGGTGATCGGGACGGCTTGGTGGCGTTGGTGTCGCGGCCTGCCACGGACTCCCCTCCCCTCTCGCTTTTAGAGAGGGGTCCGGGATACGTGGCCGCCGCGTGGGGAGACATAGCCCTGGTCGGGGTCTATTTCTCCCCAAACCGCCCTCTAAGGGACTTCGAGGATTTTCTCGAAGTCCTTACGGCAGTCGTCGGGAGGGCGGCGCCACGTCAGGTCGTCATATTGGGCGACCTGAACGCCAAGGCGGTGGCCTGGGGCAACCCAGCGGCGTCCTGCAACGTCCGGGGGCACGCCGTCGAATTTTGGTCGGCTTCGTGCGGCGTGTCCCTCCTGAACAGGGGGGATGTTCACACGTGTGTGCGGCAACGGGGAGGGTCAGTGGTGGACGTATCGTTCGCCACCCCCGTTCTAGCCGCCCGCGTCGTGAACTGGCGGGTGGAGTTGGTGGAGACCCTGTCGGACCACCGATATGTGCGGTTCGACATCTCCACCCAGAGCCCGCGGGGGATGGCCCGCTCGGGCCAATCTCCCTTCCCGCGGTGGGCTCTCACCCGCCTGGACCGGGAGGCAGCCCAGGAGGCTGCGTTCCTCCGGGACTGGCTCTCGCCCCCTGTTGAGGTCACGGACGTGGACGCCGCAGCGGTTCAGCTGCGGGGGTCCCTGACCGAGGTGTGCAACTCCAGCATGCCTCGGTCTCGCCGTCCGCCTCCCCGTCGCGCCGTTTATTGGTGGACGGGGGAGCTGGCGGCGCTACGGGCCGCGTGCGTGGAGGCCAGGAGGGCCTACACGCGGAGTCGGCGGCGCACCAGCCGATGTCAGGCTGAGGAGGACCGCCTCTACGCCTCTTACCTAGAGGCAAAGACGGTCCTCAAGTCGGAAATGTGCGCCGCCGAGGACTCGGCAAAGGCCGAGATGCTGGAGGGCCTCGACAGGGATCCGTTTGGGAGGCCGTATAAGCAGGCGCGGAGCCAGCTGCGCCCTTACGGTCCCCCATTAGCGGAGACCCTAGAGCCGGCGTTGCTGGATGGGGTGGTTCGGTCACTGTTTCCGCGCAGGACCGACTTCACCCCACCAACGATGAACCCCCCGCTGGGGGGGGTGGTGGCTTCGCCGGAGGAGGAGGTCCCTCCAGTATCGGTGGAGGAATTTCGCGCGGGGGTTCTGTCCCTCCGCGCGAAGAAGACGGCCCCTGGACCGGATGGTGTCCCCGCACGGGTGGTGGCCATCGCGGCGTCCCTCATGGAGGAGAGGTTTCGGGACCTCTTCAGCGCGTGCCTGACGGCTGGGAGGTTCCCGAAGATCTGGAAGGAGGGGCAGCTTTGCCTGCTCCGGAAGGAGGGACGCCCGGTGGACTCCCCCTCGGCATACCGGCCCATCGTTCTGCTCGATGAGGTCGGTAAATTGTTCGAGGGGATCATCGCCACCCGGCTTAATAGCCAGCTGCGGGAGGTAGGGCCAGACCTGTCGGACGCCCAGTTCGGGTTTCGACAGGGGCGTTCGACGATCGACGCGGTGGCCCTACTCAGGGGCCAAGTGCAGGAGGCGGTCGGGGCTGGGGACGGAGTGTTGGCGGTGTCGTTCGACATCGCCAACGCCTTCGTCGTCTCCCTCCTTCTGGTGGTGATTAGCGGGCGACAGGCGCGGGGGCGCCTTCGCTCGCATTGCACTAATCACCACCCACGTCGGGCGGGAACGGCCGAGCACTCACGGTCGTTTCCGGGCCCCTCCACTTAGGGAGGGGCGTGCGGGCCCCGCTGTAAAGGCGGGCGGTCGTCGGTGGGGGACTGGACGTAAAGGCTGTGCCGGTTTCCCAGTCCTCCTCCACAAAGACGATGCGGGAGTGCCGCTGGGTTATTTTAGTGGGTATGCCGGAGTAGCCGGAGAGTCCCACATAACCCGTCCATCCCCCAATGGGCGGGTATGCGTAACGCATTTTTTCCCAGCGCAAACAAAAAAAAAAAAAAAAAAAAAAAAAAAAAAGGTTAGGTTAGGTTAGGTTAGGTTAGGTTAGGTTAGGTTAGGTTAGGTTAGGTTAGGTTAGGTTAGGTTAGGTTAGGTTAGGTTAGGTTAGGTTAGGTTAGGTTAGGTTAGGTTAGGTTAGGTTAGGTTAGGTTAGGTTAGGTTAGGTTAGGTTAGGTTAGGTTAGGTTAGGTTAGGTTAGGTTAGGTTAGGTTAGGTTAGGTTAGGTTAGGTTAGGTTAGGTTAGGTTAGGTTAGGTTAGGTTAGGTTAGGTTAGGTTAGGTTAGGTTAGGTTAGGTTAGGTTAGGTTAGGTTAGGTTAGGTTAGGTTAGGTTAGGTTAGGTTAGGTTAGGTTAGGTTAGGTTAGGTTAGGTTAGGTTAGGTTAGGTTAGGTTAGGTTAGGTTAGGTTAGGTTAGGTTAGGTTAGGTTAGGTTAGGTTAGGTTAGGTTAGGTTAGGTTAGGTTAGGTTAGGTTAGGTTAGGTTAGGTTAGGTTAGGTTAGGTTAGGTTAGGTTAGGTTAGGTTAGGTTAGGTTAGGTTAGGTTAGGTTAGGTTAGGTTAGGTTAGGTTAGGTTAGGTTAGGTTAGGTTAGGTTAGGTTAGGTTAGGTTAGGTTAGGTTAGGTTAGGTTAGGTTAGGTTAGGTTAGGTTAGGTTAGGTTAGGTTAGGTTAGGTTAGGTTAGGTTAGGTTAGGTTAGGTTAGGTTAGGTTAGGTTAGGTTAGGTTAGGTTAGGTTAGGTTAGGTTAGGTTAGGTTAGGTTAGGTTAGGTTAGGTTAGGTTAGGTTAGGTTAGGTTAGGTTAGGTTAGGTTAGGTTAGGTTAGGTTAGGTTAGGTTAGGTTAGGTTAGGTTAGGTTAGGTTAGGTTAGGTTAGGTTAGGTTAGGTTAGGTTAGGTTAGGTTAGGTTAGGTTAGGTTAGGTTAGGTTAGGTTAGGTTAGGTTAGGTTAGGTTAGGTTAGGTTAGGTTAGGTTAGGTTAGGTTAGGTTAGGTTAGGTTAGGTTAGGTTAGGTTAGGTTAGGTTAGGTTAGGTTAGGTTAGGTTAGGTTAGGTTAGGTTAGGTTAGGTTAGGTTAGGTTAGGTTAGGTTAGGTTAGGTTAGGTTAGGTTAGGTTAGGTTAGGTTAGGTTAGGTTAGGTTAGGTTAGGTTAGGTTAGGTTAGGTTAGGTTAGGTTAGGTTAGGTTAGGTTAGGTTAGGTTAGGTTAGGTTAGGTTAGGTTAGGTTAGGTTAGGTTAGGTTAGGTTAGGTTAGGTTAGGTTAGGTTAGGTTAGGTTAGGTTAGGTTAGGTTAGGTTAGGTTAGGTTAGGTTAGGTTAGGTTAGGTTAGGTTAGGTTAGGTTAGGTTAGGTTAGGTTAGGTTAGGTTAGGTTAGGTTAGGTTAGGTTAGGTTAGGTTAGGTTAGGTTAGGTTAGGTTAGGTTAGGTTAGGTTAGGTTAGGTTAGGTTAGGTTAGGTTAGGTTAGGTTAGGTTAGGTTAGGTTAGGTTAGGTTAGGTTAGGTTAGGTTAGGTTAGGTTAGGTTAGGTTAGGTTAGGTTAGGTTAGGTTAGGTTAGGTTAGGTTAGGTTAGGTTAGGTTAGGTTAGGTTAGGTTAGGTTAGGTTAGGTTAGGTTAGGTTAGGTTAGGTTAGGTTAGGTTAGGTTAGGTTAGGTTAGGTTAGGTTAGGTTAGGTTAGGTTAGGTTAGGTTAGGTTAGGTTAGGTTAGGTTAGGTTAGGTTAGGTTAGGTTAGGTTAGGTTAGGTTAGGTTAGGTTAGGTTAGGTTAGGTTAGGTTAGGTTAGGTTAGGTTAGGTTAGGTTAGGTTAGGTTAGGTTAGGTTAGGTTAGGTTAGGTTAGGTTAGGTTAGGTTAGGTTAGGTTAGGTTAGGTTAGGTTAGGTTAGGTTAGGTTAGGTTAGGTTAGGTTAGGTTAGGTTAGGTTAGGTTAGGTTAGGTTAGGTTAGGTTAGGTTAGGTTAGGTTAGGTTAGGTTAGGTTAGGTTAGGTTAGGTTAGGTTAGGTTAGGTTAGGTTAGGTTAGGTTAGGTTAGGTTAGGTTAGGTTAGGTTAGGTTAGGTTAGGTTAGGTTAGGTTAGGTTAGGTTAGGTTAGGTTAGGTTAGGTTAGGTTAGGTTAGGTTAGGTTAGGTTAGGTTAGGTTAGGTTAGGTTAGGTTAGGTTAGGTTAGGTTAGGTTAGGTTAGGTTAGGTTAGGTTAGGTTAGGTTAGGTTAGGTTAGGTTAGGTTAGGTTAGGTTAGGTTAGGTTAGGTTAGGTTAGGTTAGGTTAGGTTAGGTTAGGTTAGGTTAGGTTAGGTTAGGTTAGGTTAGGTTAGGTTAGGTTAGGTTAGGTTAGGTTAGGTTAGGTTAGGTTAGGTTAGGTTAGGTTAGGTTAGGTTAGGTTAGGTTAGGTTAGGTTAGGTTAGGTTAGGTTAGGTTAGGTTAGGTTAGGTTAGGTTAGGTTAGGTTAGGTTAGGTTAGGTTAGGTTAGGTTAGGTTAGGTTAGGTTAGGTTAGGTTAGGTTAGGTTAGGTTAGGTTAGGTTAGGTTAGGTTAGGTTAGGTTAGGTTAGGTTAGGTTAGGTTAGGTTAGGTTAGGTTAGGTTAGGTTAGGTTAGGTTAGGTTAGGTTAGGTTAGGTTAGGTTAGGTTAGGTTAGGTTAGGTTAGGTTAGGTTAGGTTAGGTTAGGTTAGGTTAGGTTAGGTTAGGTTAGGTTAGGTTAGGTTAGGTTAGGTTAGGTTAGGTTAGGTTAGGTTAGGTTAGGTTAGGTTAGGTTAGGTTAGGTTAGGTTAGGTTAGGTTAGGTTAGGTTAGGTTAGGTTAGGTTAGGTTAGGTTAGGTTAGGTTAGGTTAGGTTAGGTTAGGTTAGGTTAGGTTAGGTTAGGTTAGGTTAGGTTAGGTTAGGTTAGGTTAGGTTAGGTTAGGTTAGGTTAGGTTAGGTTAGGTTAGGTTAGGTTAGGTTAGGTTAGGTTAGGTTAGGTTAGGTTAGGTTAGGTTAGGTTAGGTTAGGTTAGGTTAGGTTAGGTTAGGTTAGGTTAGGTTAGGTTAGGTTAGGTTAGGTTAGGTTAGGTTAGGTTAGGTTAGGTTAGGTTAGGTTAGGTTAGGTTAGGTTAGGTTAGGTTAGGTTAGGTTAGGTTAGGTTAGGTTAGGTTAGGTTAGGTTAGGTTAGGTTAGGTTAGGTTAGGTTAGGTTAGGTTAGGTTAGGTTAGGTTAGGTTAGGTTAGGTTAGGTTAGGTTAGGTTAGGTTAGGTTAGGTTAGGTTAGGTTAGGTTAGGTTAGGTTAGGTTAGGTTAGGTTAGGTTAGGTTAGGTTAGGTTAGGTTAGGTTAGGTTAGGTTAGGTTAGGTTAGGTTAGGTTAGGTTAGGTTAGGTTAGGTTAGGTTAGGTTAGGTTAGGTTAGGTTAGGTTAGGTTAGGTTAGGTTAGGTTAGGTTAGGTTAGGTTAGGTTAGGTTAGGTTAGGTTAGGTTAGGTTAGGTTAGGTTAGGTTAGGTTAGGTTAGGTTAGGTTAGGTTAGGTTAGGTTAGGTTAGGTTAGGTTAGGTTAGGTTAGGTTAGGTTAGGTTAGGTTAGGTTAGGTTAGGTTAGGTTAGGTTAGGTTAGGTTAGGTTAGGTTAGGTTAGGTTAGGTTAGGTTAGGTTAGGTTAGGTTAGGTTAGGTTAGGTTAGGTTAGGTTAGGTTAGGTTAGGTTAGGTTAGGTTAGGTTAGGTTAGGTTAGGTTAGGTTAGGTTAGGTTAGGTTAGGTTAGGTTAGGTTAGGTTAGGTTAGGTTAGGTTAGGTTAGGTTAGGTTAGGTTAGGTTAGGTTAGGTTAGGTTAGGTTAGGTTAGGTTAGGTTAGGTTAGGTTAGGTTAGGTTAGGTTAGGTTAGGTTAGGTTAGGTTAGGTTAGGTTAGGTTAGGTTAGGTTAGGTTAGGTTAGGTTAGGTTAGGTTAGGTTAGGTTAGGTTAGGTTAGGTTAGGTTAGGTTAGGTTAGGTTAGGTTAGGTTAGGTTAGGTTAGGTTAGGTTAGGTTAGGTTAGGTTAGGTTAGGTTAGGTTAGGTTAGGTTAGGTTAGGTTAGGTTAGGTTAGGTTAGGTTAGGTTAGGTTAGGTTAGGTTAGGTTAGGTTAGGTTAGGTTAGGTTAGGTTAGGTTAGGTTAGGTTAGGTTAGGTTAGGTTAGGTTAGGTTAGGTTAGGTTAGGTTAGGTTAGGTTAGGTTAGGTTAGGTTAGGTTAGGTTAGGTTAGGTTAGGTTAGGTTAGGTTAGGTTAGGTTAGGTTAGGTTAGGTTAGGTTAGGTTAGGTTAGGTTAGGTTAGGTTAGGTTAGGTTAGGTTAGGTTAGGTTAGGTTAGGTTAGGTTAGGTTAGGTTAGGTTAGGTTAGGTTAGGTTAGGTTAGGTTAGGTTAGGTTAGGTTAGGTTAGGTTAGGTTAGGTTAGGTTAGGTTAGGTTAGGTTAGGTTAGGTTAGGTTAGGTTAGGTTAGGTTAGGTTAGGTTAGG
>CATOCT010000009.1:0-38782 GCA_951640165.1 Pseudoips prasinana
TTTATCTATGTGTAGACGTATATTAGTTGCTGTTTTTAGATCCGTAATTTTCTTAATATCTCGGAGAGCATACGTGAATTTCGAGATTTTTGCTTTTACTTTTTGTATGCGCTGATTCCAACTTATTTGTACGAGTATGTCTAGTTTTAACCCAAGTAGCGTGAATTCGTTAACCACTTCTATTTTTAGGGTACCTATTATATGTAAAGTCAATGTTATTAGGTGCCTTCTGATTAGGGTAAAATGTCATAAGTTTTGTTTTTGCAATTGCGATTGCAATTTGCAATGTAAATAGACATGTGTCTATTTACAATTTCAATACTACTACACAATGACTACTTAATATTTAATTTACTGATTAATATTTAAGGATTAAGGGTAGCATCACTAGCATCTCAACCGGACTTTCACCAGAGTGCTTTATATGCCAGTGGGCGTGGTTGTACATGTTTGAGCGTACATTCTCGTAGAGCGTAGAGTCTCCTTCGAGCACTCGACGAGTTAGCAGCCCTCGAGAATGGTCCGTGGAGGACTGAAACACGTGTTGGGTATCGTACTGGCGCATGTAATTTGATTTCTTATATTGTCCTTCTTGCATGTGCTAATTTTTGCGGGCGGGAGGGCGGTGCAAATTGCATCCCGGCATGATTAAACTGACAATTAGCGGAATTAACACTACATATTGATTTTGTATTTTGATGTTTGAGCGATCAAATTTCAAATAGATGACCACTAGAAGTGGATATAAAATGTATTTTATTATATAATTGTATTTCGTATAATTGTGATTCGACAACATGATGTAGCATATTTTTTTAGATAATATTTTTTATCACATTATTAATTAAGTAGGTACCTATCAAAGTTATTGTTATTCACAAAAATAGTCTGATAAACGTATCAACGGCATGTGACAGACTGAATTATACAAGTACCTGGACTATCGATGTGTGCCGGAGCTCGTTTTGTTCGTTGAGAATATCCGTAGCACGAGTTCCAATGACACTTTTACAGTTTTTTTTAATGGGATTCCATTTTGAAAGTAATGTTATAAAAACATTGTTATGTTTGTGCTGTACAAAGATGCCGCCAAGTACCTAGTTTTTATTATTTGAATACGATTGCGCAGAGTTCCACACAAACTCACTCAGAAATAGGCCTGCGTAGAATGGTGGCGTGACGTGATGATTAAATTATCGCAGGCCGCGCAATTTAATTTCATGCCGCTCGTGGGCGGAGGAGGCGTCGGGGCATCGCGGCAGCGGTAGCCGATAGCGAAATTCCCCTCGGGGCTACGGTGGCAATGATAAATGTCCTCTACTGCCGCCATGTGGAAGCAGCTCCGTGAACCTTACGATTTTATCAATTTATAGATGTATGACAAACAAGGTCTCATTATTTACAGGTGCCTTTTTATAGTGCATGAATTTAAACTTGTTTTATAAAATAAGACGGGTTTTTATAGAGACAAACAGACACACAGACAAAAATTCTAAAAACTATATTATTGGCTTTGATATCGATTGTAGATCACACTCCAAGTATCCTTTTTAAAAAATATTCAATGTATAGTTTTGACTTTCCTACGATTTTATTATATGTATAGATGAGTTTCAATTTAAGACCTCTACGCTTTTATGAGGAAAGGGGTGTTGATAGAGAAACCGACGAACGGCCTACAAAGGTTTTGTTTCTCTCTTTTCAAGGTACAGAACGGTCTCAGGTGACATGCGCCAGGCAACAGTGGAGCTATTTCAAATTGAACCAACACCTACCAAAGTAAAAGGATCTAGAAGCGCCGGCAAAATTTTGTTTTTATTATATACTGTGCCCCGCGGTTTTACCCGCGTTAAATTAATTATCATAGCTCCTCCCCCGTAGATGATAGCGTGATAATATGTAGCCTATATGTTGACCCGACGTCTTAGTAATATTCATGCAAAATTTGAAGTAAATCCATGTAGTACTTTTTGAGTTTAGACCGGACATACATACAGACAAACAGACAAAAATTCTAAAAACTATATTTTTGGCTTCGATATCGATTTTAGATCACGCCCCAAGTATCCTTTAAAAAAATATTCAATGTACAGTTTTGACTTTCCTACGATTTTATTATACGTATAGATTTATACTTATTATTTATCATCATCATCATCAGAGCTAAATAAGTCCTCTGCTGGAAAAGCCTCCCTCAAGAATCACGGACATTATGGGATATGCCATAATCGCCACGCTTGGCAGGCGGGTTGGCGATCGCAGTAAGATGGTCATAGTAATCAGAAGGATGCTGCTGCCCGTCCTCTGGTAGATATCCCCTCGGGTCGAATTCTACGCCCCCACGGGATGAGATGATATTCTGATATAAGTACCACACACCTATTATTTAAAACAATAATAATCTTTATTCAATATGCATTATTCATCTTGAAGTTACAAGAACTTCTCTGCCGCGCTTATGATAATTACAATAAGTCACATTTTGGTCGATATTGAGTTAAGTACATATTTGGCATAAGGAGATTAACCTTATTCCAAATATGTATTTAACTCAATATCGATCCTCCTTATGCCAAATATGTACTTAACTCAATATCGACCAAAAATGTGACTTACTGTAATTATCATAAGCGCGGCAGTACTAGATACTATTGTTATTTTACAAACCAAGAAGGTGAAGATAGAGAAATCGGCGGTGTGACAAACACCAAAGCCTCCTCTTACAATTTAAAAAGCAGAAACTATTAAGTATGCATAATAAATAATGGATGGCTGGAAAGAGACGGTAAGTAGAAAGTAAGTATAATAATTATAAGTCGCTAACAATCAGACTCAGTAAACTCACAGAATTGTCCCTGTTGGGCGTTTGTTTCGAATGACTTGCATTTTGTATGTATATATAGACTTTGTATATACGCTGGTAGAGTACTTATAAAAAATTGTAGGTACTCTATAGAATATACATACATACATACATAGACTCACGCCTGTTTCCCAGAGGGGTAGGCAGAGACAACGGATTTCCATTTGTCACGATCTTTGCATACTTCTTTTGCCTCGATCACTGTCATTACATTCTTCATACATGCTCGCCGGTTTAGGGTACTTCTGACCTGCCCTTTCTTGAGAACATCTCCAATTTGGTCAGAGAATGTTCGACGTGGTCTTCCCCTTCCGGTTGTCCCATTCACACAGACCAGGTATACTTCTTTTGTCAATTTTCTTTCATTCATCCTTTCTAAATGGCCAAACCATCTCAGCATGCCTTTTTCAATCTTTGTGACTACATCCTCTTTCACACCACAACGCTCTCTTACATCAGTATTTCGAATTCTGTCTCTCAAAGTCACACCACACATACTTCTCAGAGCTCTCATTTCCACTGCATTTATTTTACTTTCATTCTTTTTCTGCCATACCCAACTTTCACTTCCATACATTAAAGTTGGCACTAACACTCCATTGTGCACGGCTAGTCGAGCCTTCTTTGATACTTGCCGGCTACTCATAAAGGCGTGTAGTGCCCCATTCACTCTGTTCCCCGCATTTACTCTTCTTACAATATCTTTTTCATATTTCCCATCTCTCGTAAACAAAGTTCCCAAATATACAAACTCATTCACCTGTTCGACTTTCTCTCCTCCAATCACAATATCACACGCTGTCGTGTATTCATCCCTCTCAAATACCATTACTTTCGTCTTACCTACATTCATTTTCATCCCTTTCCTTTCAAAAGATTCATACATCATTGTTACCATCACCTGCAACTCGTCCGCCGATGATGCAAGTAAAACTTGATCATCAGCGTAAAGCAGACATTTGATGAGTAACTCATTCATCCTTACACCGCATTCACTTTCTTTCAAATCTTTTAAACAGCTATCCATGAATAGGTTAAACAACCACGGTGACGCTACACATCCCTGTCTAACACCCTTTTGGATGCTAAACCACTCGGTGTATGACCCGTTAATCCTCACGCAAGCTCTGGAATCCCTATAAAGAGATTTCAGTGCTTGAACAAGGTTGTCATTCAACCCATACATGGACAGTACCGACCATAGTTCATTCCTCAACACTCTATCGTAGGCCTTTTCTAAGTCTACGAAGGCACAGTAGACCTTTTGGTTTTTGCCCAAAAACTTCTCTACTATGCTTCGCAGAGAAAAGACCTGATCCGTGCATCCCATTCCTTTCCGAAAACCCGCCTGTGCATGCCATATTTTCGCATCGGTTTCTTTCACAACTCTTTCAACCAATACTTTTGCATACAACTTACCAACGACGCTGAGCAGACTAATGCCCCTATAGTTTTTACAGTCTTGCCGTGAGCCTTTCCCTTTGTAAAGAGGTACAATGACAGCCTTGCACCAATCACTTGGCACTTGGCCGGTGGTATAGCATAGATTGAAAAGGCTGCACAGCTGACTCGCTATGACGCCATGTCCAGCCTTCAGCATCTCGGAAGTTATCCTGTCATACCCTGGTGACTTACCTGATTTCATACCCTTAATAGCTTTCACAATCTCATCCATACCAATTTCATCTTTACATTTGTTCTCGTCTATACTTAGTGAACTACGTTCACTCTCTGTTACACCTCTTTCATACAAACTTTCAAAATACTCCTTCCAACGTTTTAACGCGCATTCTTCCCCTTTCACTATATTTCCATCTTGGTCTCGTATGGATTTCAGTTCTGAGGTTTGAGTTATGCCTCTTACTGATCTAACGGATTTCCAGAAAAACTTAATGTTCGTCTGAAAATCCTTACACAACCTTCTATCAAAATTATCCTTTTGTTCATTTTTCTTTTCGTTCACCACATCCTTTACAATTCCTTTCATTTTCCTATAATCATTCCAGGCCCTTTCTATATCCTCATTCGTCGCCTTATGCATTCGTTCGTTTGCTCTGGTGGCTAGCCAGTCTAACCACGCTTTCTTCTTTTCACATACAACTTTTTGTACACTTTTATCCCACCAAATATTCTTCATCTTTCTTCCTCTTCTTCTCTTTATTACACCACATACTTCACCAGCTACACTCACCTCACCTTCTTTGACTACCTTCCATAGCTCTTCTACTTCTCTTATGTCTTCAGATCCCTCAAACTTCTCAACCAACTTACTTTTGTACTCATCTGCCACTTCTTCCTCTTGCAGTTCCTCTACTTTTATTCTCTCTAGTA
The DNA here is from genome assembly GCA_951640165.1 of Pseudoips prasinana. NCBI lineage: Eukaryota > Metazoa > Arthropoda > Insecta > Lepidoptera > Nolidae > Pseudoips > Pseudoips prasinana. Next base: position 5,195 of record CATOCT010000009.1, read on the forward strand.
CACTCTTAGTCTCAGGGATTCGGTGGCGCCATCCTTTGAACAGACCACTTATTCGGCTCATCACCAGAAAGTGGTCTGTATGGATTGCGGTCCCACGATAGACTCTTGTGTCTAGAACATTCTTTCTCAGTCTTTCATCTACAATCACGAAGTCAATCATACTCTTTCTCACATTTTTCCTCTCTCGTGTAAACGTATGGATTCTTTTATGTTCAAACATAGTATTTGTAACACAAAGACCCCATTCCAAACATATCTCAAGCAGACTGTACCCATTCTCATTCTCACTCTCGTCACCGAATTGACCTAGTACTCTTTCAAAACCATCACGTTTTACCCCAACCCATCCATTAAAATCACCTAACATTATTACTCTTTCATTATACCGACTTAACCGCAACACATCTCTCAGGTTCTCCCAGAATGCCTTTCTTTCCTCTTGTTCTCGCTGTATTACAACTGCACCCATATCTACAGGAGCGTACACTCCTACTAGGAAGATACGGGTCATACCAACTTTCATTCTCAACCACATTACTCTTGCATTCACGCATTCGAACTCAGTCACACACTCAGACATACTTGTGGAAAGAATGAGACCCACACCTTGGCAAGCTCGGGTGGTGTTCGGTACTCCAGACCAATACGCCGTGTATAGTCCATGGTTTGTAGTATCACACCCTTTCCGCTTCGTCTCATTCACACAAAACACATCGATCCGCTTTTCACTCATCAGCTGACATACTTCGTCCATCTTACCTTCTATTCCTCCTCCAACATTCAACGTAGCAAAACGGCTCTCCGTTGACCACTTTTCGCCTCTCTGGGAAACGAGACGTGACGGGTGGCGGACCACGTCGCCGCCATTTAAAGGATTAAAATTTCTTATCTCCATTGCGTTCCCACGAGTATTAGGGACTAAACGGTCCACCCTCGCAGAGCCCTATACGGGGGTAAGGCGGATCCATGCTGTGTCCTATGACCGCCAACATAGACACCCTCCGTTATCGACCAGAATACCCTCTGGCCATGGATCCCTCAGCACGGGTCGGATGACACTTTGGATCGGGGTTTTGTTTCAGGTATGCTCCCTTGGACTAAATAGCTCACTCGTGCTCGTCCCCTGCGTCTCGGTGAGCGTACAGTAAGCCAGCTAACTCGGCCTGTGAGCGCCGCCGTTGGTATGCATAATCATGCCTACTCTTCCGCCGCCGCTCTAAGTTACTATCCTGTACTGATAGTAACTATGCTATCGTAGGCCTCTGATGAATCCTAAGATTCTAGAGCCCCCGATAGAGGCAGTTTAAGGTCATACCCGGGACCAAAAGAATATAGAATATATTCTCCTTTTAGTTTCTTTTTTTAAATCTGGGAGCCGCACGTAAACGTTAAATTAAAGTCAGAGGCTTGCAAACTTTAATCCGGTTTTATGAATTTTATTAATCGATATCAGACTAACTAAAGTGCGACTTTAGTGGGTCAAGAAGCAGCTATCGGCCATTGATACCGATAATACGAGATATCACCACACTTTCTACTTGCATGTAGCCACTTAGATTTAATTAAACAAACACAGATTAGACTAAGTAAGTACCTTGTTCGAAAGAAAGTTAAGTTAAAATACAAGCAGAATATGACAATTTATTAAAGTTTTGTAATATAATACCAGTACACGATAAAGTAGAATACTTGATAGCATTAGAACAATATAAAATAAATGAATAAGAAGAGCCAATAAATCACAAATATAATACTAGGAATGCTGTTCAGGGAAAATTTTTAATACCTTATGTAAAAAGTTATTATGGTAAAAGAACTAGGCAATATTTAACTCCAGCAATATTTATATATTATAATATTTATATATAAGGAACTCGTCCAAAGATGATAATATAAGTGCTGTATCATTGAAAAAAAACTGAAAAAGCACTACTACCTAAATTAAAAATATGTATAGATATATATAAAAAAGGTATAAATATATAATGTGTATAAAAGTAATATGTAAGAGCGCCATTATCGCCTTAAAACTGGCAACAGTTTGGCGATTTTGTTACATTGATTTGTAATGAAAAAATAAATAGATAATTAATATGAGAAAAACGCGTTTGTGTCTAGCAGGTAGCACAGCGTTTACTGGGGATCGTCTAGCTATATATGACTTATCTATTGGTTTACATAAACTATCTGCAATAAAATGATTTGTTCAAAACTGTTAATTCCGTTATAAATAGAAGGAGTGTCTGTTTGTAATATTGAAATCACCGTTTTTTTTACATTTATATAAATATATATACGGCACATACACCAAAATAACGTTTTTTACCATTTTTGTCTGTCAGTCTGTGTGTCTGTTTGTTCCGGCTAATATCTGTAATGGCTGGACCGATTTGGACGGGACTTTTATTGGCAGGTAGGTGACGTGATAAGGAGTAACTTAGGCTAGGTACGTTTATTTTAGAAAACATAATTTATTTTAGGAAAAATAAGAAAATACTAAATAAACTAATTAACACGCGGATGAAGTCGCGGGCACAGCTAGTCATTAATAAAACAAAAAGTGCAACAATTCATTTTCGAACTCCTCCCTGTTTCGTTCTAATTGCATTCGTTGCGGGATCCAAGACAGTTAAAGTGATTCCCCGGTACATGTCTGAGCCTCAGCGCTCTGTGTCATTTCAATTGTGCCACTGTTGATCTTGACTTACAGGAGTTGCAGTGGTGGGTAAGAGGGAGGGACTAGTCCCGAAAAAAAATCATTAAAGATAATTTCAATAAGCTGGCTAAGTATCTTAATCATTATACTTACTGTTATAAATGAGATATTAACTTAAATGATTGAATACAAACCATAGAATTGTATATCTACTTGTACCTAGAAATACTTAATTTAATTATGTACAGTTAACTATATTACCTACTAGCTATGCCACGCGGTTTTACCCGCGTTAAATTTTATAAATTATGACAGCTCCTCCCCCGTAGGTGATAGCGTGATAATATGCCTATACGTGGACCAGACCTCTTAGTAATATTTATGCAAAATTTGAAGTAAATCCATGCAGTACTTTATGAGTTAGGCCCGGACATACAAACAGATAAACAGACAAAAATTCTAAAAACTTAATTTTTGGTTTAGATATCGGTTGTAGATCACGCCCCAAGAATCCTTTAAAAAAAATTAAATGTACAGTTTTGACTTTCTTACGATTTTATCAATTTATAGATGTATGACAAACATGGTCTCATTATTTACAGGTGCCTTTTTATAGTGCATGAATTTAAACTTGTTTTATAAAATAAGACGGGTTTTTATTCTTGAACGATTAATTCTGGTAGCTGAATTATTAATAGGTAAATGCAAGGCAGATAAGAAGACAAACGTAAGATTTCATCTCCACACTCTGAGAGCCTTACAAAATACACACCCGATGACAGGGTACAGACATAATTTAATTTAGACGTCAAGTAGTTTTGGGTCTACTAAATAACGTTAGTAGGTATAGTCCGTTAGTTAAGACGGACAGGGCGGACGGACGCAATGGCACTTCAGCTTTGCATATACATATTTTCTATCTTTTATGCAGGATGGACTACAATCTCACCTAATAGTAAGTGACGATGTGGTCGAAGGTGGACCGCGCGAAGCCTAAAGATGCCTGTTCGCTCTAGCGTTGAATAAACCCATGTTGTATGAGTCTGGAAACACGTCGTTCGGGAGGGTGTTCCACAGCTTAGCCGTGCGTATGATGAAAGAGGAAGCAAAGCGCTTCGTATATATATTTACATAATATATCTAAACGTAAGTACGGCCCGAAAGTTAAGACGAAAAGCAGCACTTTTTATTCTAGAGAATAAGTCATTGGGCAAGGGTTCCTCATTACATTTCATCACTTCAAACTTCACATTACAAGCCAGAACGAGCATGAGACACACGGCTGCCAAAAAAGTCGCAGAAAGGGAAGCCTTTCTAGTCTTCTCGTGAAATTTTTCCGCTTGTGTAAAGGTTTTTTTCCATAAATACTGAAAACTGGTTACCAAATAATCAAGCAATCCCCCAATTAAAGGCACTTTGGACTTTGAATAGGTTATAAATATATTTTGTTCTATTACGTGTCGTGTCTTTTGAGACGATGTTTGTGGCACTCGACTGTCGTTCGTAAATTTTAGTTTTATTTTTGTTCGTAAATTTTCTTTGCTATAAACCTCACGGAGCCCGAGACCTTTCCAACGAATGCAAAACCGTGGAAATCGGTTCGTGCGTCCTGGAGTTATAGCGTCAGGAAGGAAAACCCGAGTTATTTTTATATAGTAGATATATATAATACCTTCTAAAAAATGAATTTTTGACGAAACACTCAACAAATACCATCCAGCAACCACCATGTTCACCAGATATGGCTCCAGCTGACTTCTTTCTTTTTCCTAAACTCAAATTACCACTTTGTGGTACCCGTTTTCAATTGGTAGAAGACATAAGAAGGCATTAAAAGTAAATTATTTTAATAATAAAAACATTACACACATTGCTATGCTATTGACACATCGACCAACTGAGAGGAGATGACAAACTGAGTGTCAAAACTGAGAACAGATTAATATATTTAGTCTTTAATATCTATAGTCTTTGGCAATAGAACCTAAAGTAAAAACATTTTTTTTATACCTAAGTGCACCTGCCATGATCTCTCTGCACTACCCTAAGGTTGACTGGTAGAAAATGCCTTTGGCATTAAGTCCACCTATGTAAATTTCAATAGTACTGAAGTATAAATAAATAAATAAATAGAACCTTAGTGGTAACATTTCGAACAAGTGCTAATAATTATGTTTATTACCTAATCGCCCGTTGAAAAACAACTGAGATACAAATCTAAAATAATAAAATCGTGTTAGATAAATTAGTTAATCATTAGTTTTTGTCTATCTATATTTAGCATCAGTCTGTATTATCATAGACTGGTATGATAGTTATCTTGTAGTAGATAATATGTTACAAAATTAAATAATATTCTATAGTTTAGGTTATTTGTAATAATAGTAACCCGGGCTGAATTTCGAATATTAACTCAACACATTTAATGTCCTTCTGGTTGAATTTTGGCCATGGCGGACAGTCTTAGTGGAGACTAGCCATCTGCAGGGGACCTATTTGAGTGCACAAGCGTGTGCGCAAATACTGGGACTGACACGATTGGAAAGAGTTGAAGTACAGGACCGACGAGGGCTTTACGTAGTTACTTTCCGAGGCATAGGGGTGTAAACACTTCCAGACTCTGGACTGATAGTGAGAATTTTTTTAGAAATAATTCCATATTATAATTTTTTTCCCGACCTGTGATTGAATCCTGGACCTCGTTATCTGTGGTTGGCCACGTTACCGCTAGACCAACGAGGTGCAACAAAAGGTGCACTCTCTACTCTACTACTAATACTTACGTAATGCGATGGGGCATCTAACCCGGGATCAGCTGCAGGTCCAACAGCTTTACGTGCTCTCCGAATCATATATATAATATATATATATATATATATATATATTACTAGCTGTAGCGGCAAACGTTGTACTGCCTCAACAATAGAAATAAAACCGGAATCTAATCGCACCGCCACCTACCAGGTCCAATTGTAAATCAAATCACGAGGAACCCAATAAAATGCACAAAAAATATCATTAAAATCAGCAAATAAGTGCCAAAACTGAGAACAGATTAATTGTATAGTCTCTGAGAATAGAACCTCAATGGTCGCATTTCGAACAAGTGCGATCTTTAGTCCTACTAATATTATAAACGCGAAAGTTTGTAAGTATGGATGGATGTTTCTTACTCTTTCACGTAAAAAGTACTGAATGGATTTTAATGAAACTTTACAATAATATAGCTTATACATCAGAATAACACATAGGCTATAATTTATAAAGATATTATATGAATGTCCAAAATATGACGATAAATTTAAGTCCAAATTACAAAAAAATATCCAATAGTTACTAACAATGTACATATTTAAATTATATACTTATAATAAAATTATGCTATGTATCGGCAAATGTTATGTACACCATCAGTGTCATGTGTATCAGAATTATACTGGTAATAATGTTGCAATAATTGTTATAATACATATGATGTGGTTGTACTAATAAATAAATAAATAAATAAATAAGTAGATCTACCGTTTGCGAGCTATACCGGCGTGTACTACCAAAACCGCTAGAGGTACATGCTAATATTATAAATGCGAAAGTTTGTAAATATAGATGTATGGATGTATGTTTGTTACGCCAAAACTACATTAACACAGGTGAAACCGCGGGGCATAGCTAGTAAGTAATAAATCCGCGACTGCTACACATTGGACCTCTTCGGAAATGTAGATACAGAGGAGTAAAATGAAACTTGATTACACGCTGTCATAACGCAAATGACATTACTTGTCTCCATACAACCATGAAAGTAAATAATCTCTGAAATTTCAGTTGCGAGAACCGAACTTCTATTTTGAATCATATATAAACATTTTTGAAACATGGCCACAGAAGACACGCCACGCAATAGAGCAAAATATATGACCTACTCCAAGTCCAAGGTGCCTTTAATAGGGGGGCTGATTGATTATTTGGAAACCAGTTTTCAGTATTTATGGAAAAAAACCTTTACACAAGCGGACAAATTTCACGAGAAGACTAGAAAGGCTTCCCTTTCTGCGACGTTTTTGGCAGCCGTGTGCCTCATGCTAGGTCTGGCTTGTAATGTGAAGTTTGAAGTGATGAAATGTAATGAGGAACCTTTGCCCAATGACTTACACTTTATGCTCATGAGTAAAGAAGATAAGCTGTACGTCGATGACATCGACGTTTCCAGTAAGTAACGTGTCACAGATTAGTTTTAAGGTTCTGCATCCAAAGGACAAAACCGAACGCTTTTGTTGTCACACTGCCACAGACTAAAAAGTACTGCTTTCCGTCTTAACTTTCCGGCTGTACTAACATTTACATTTAGATATACATATTTCGTATATATGACTTTGCTTCCTCTTTCATCATACGTACGGCTAAGCTGTGGAACACTCTCCCGAACGACGTGTTTCCAGACTCATACAACATAGGTTTATTCAAGGCTAGAGCGAACAGGCATCCTATGGGTACGCGCGGTCCACCTTCTTAATTTATTATCGGGTGAGATTGTAGTCAAGCGCAAACCTATCCTGCATAAAATAAAGAAAATATGTATGTATATGCAAAGCTGAAGTGGTAGTGGGCGGGGCACATAGCCCGCAGTACCGATGGCCGTTGGGACAAAGAGGTTCTCGAGTCGCGACCACGATCCGGAAGACGCAGCGTGGGTAAGCTCCCAACTAGATGGACCGATGATCTTGTGCGGCTCGCTGGAAACCGTTGAATGCGAATAACGCAAGATCGGCAATTGTGGAAATCTTTGTGGGAGGCCTTTGTCCAGTTGTGGACATCTTGCGGCTGATATGATGATGATGATGATATTATGTAGATCGAAAACTTGTGTATATGCCCCATTGAGTATGTTTCGCCGGAGCGTCTCAACTGGGCCGTGTTGAAACCGGTAGTAGAGACACCCGCTGAGTTTGTTTCGCTGGGTCTTCTCATTTGGGGCGCATTGGATCCGGTGGTAGCATTAAAGCGCGACCGTCGTTATAAACACAAGGTCCTCCATAATGATAACATTTAATTCGTACCTTAATATAGACAGAACCATTCGACAATATGTAGTAAAATACAGCTAAAATTTAAAATTTTGATAATTTAACCTACACATGATCCTTGACAATAACTTAATTTAAGTTAGTTAAATATCGTTACTGATATAAAATAAATCTTATTGTAAATTATTCCCTACAATCCGTGTACCTTAATATCTATATGTAACTAGAAATAATTATAAATTAATTATATATTACTACAAAAATGTTCTGACTATTTACAAGCGCTTTTTTAAAGTCTACGTGAATAAAAACTTTTTTTATTTTATTTTACTTCTTCAAGCCTAAATTATATAACCTAGGTATCTTACAAACAAAGATTGATTAACCATGTAGTACGGAATCTTAATAAAGGAATGCATAATTCGCTCGTAGCCGGTTTTTTTACTTTATCTGAGATTGTATGTAGATACTTAAATTGTTCATGTATCTTTCCGTACCTAGGGTAGATACTACAATTACCTATACCAACCTATTATTATATTCGTACGTCAGCGGAGGTAGACAGATACGTGTAAATAGATAATAATATATTCAGCCTTGCTACCATGGTAATGAAGGCTCATGTTCCTCTACAGCGTTCGTCCAATCCCAATGCTCGCCTGGTCTGTTGGCGTGGTTAGCAAATACTCGCTTTTCACGCCGGAGGTCGTGGGTTCGATTCCCACCCAAGACAAATATTTGTGTGCATGAACATGTCTGTTTGTCCTGAGTCTGGGTTTAATTTATCTATATAAGTGTGTATTTACAAAAGAAAAGTAGTGTACCTATGTAGTATATCAGTTATCCGGTTTCCATAGTACAAGCTCTGCTTAGTTTGGGATCAGATGGCCGTGTGTAAATAATGTCCCAGGATATTATTATTATTATATATATTATTATAGACTCGTGATTTATTTCTGTAACTGCATTGGTCGAACGCTATTATTGTTTTTTAAGCCTAGAATTCCTGTGTTCGTCGTATGAAGTTCAACTAAATATTTAATAAATTTTAAAGTATCTGTTATCCGTGTGGTTTACACCAGGTAGGTTGTCGGCCAGCAGCACCAACGGTGTACTATACCGATATACCGACTACCTACCTGGTGTAGCAGTTAGGTGGTAGCTATATATAGCTACCACCCAACTGCGGTCGCCAACTCGCATACAAAGCGCGGTGACTACGGCAAACCCCTCCAAATGATAACGTTATAAAAACCTTTGGAGGAGTAGACGACATCAGCCTGATGATGAAAGTATGAAATTGTATTTCAGTTAATAGTAAACTAAATATTACTTACAAGTTATTATATCGTTGTCCTTCAACCCGTGTTGTTAGAAACTCTCGTTACACTACACAATCTTATTTGATTTGACGGGCCTGTTGGCGTGGTTGGCAAATGCTTGCTTTTCACGCCGGAGGTTGTGGGTTCGATTCCCACCCAGGACAGATATTTGTGTGCATGAACATGTCTGTTTGTCCTGAGTCTGGGTGTAATTATGTATATAAGAATGTATTTACAAAAGAAAAGTAGTATATGTATTATTTCAGTTATCTGGTTTCCATAGTACAAGCTCTGCTTAGTTTGGGATCAGATGGCCGTGTGTTAATAGTGTCCCAGAATATTATTATGTAGGTATATACGCGACCATGAACGCGCCACGTCGGCCCTGACCCTCCTCGACCCTTAGTTTGCATTCGTAACGATGACATGGACCATCCGATGCTCAATCGGACGGTGTCTTCGCGTATAAATTGTAGACTGACAGTTGCACAAAATGTCCCCGAAATTCGACCCTCTCATGCATCTCGTCAGTTTAAAAAGTCTCAAAGTTACTTAGTTTGTCTCATGTGGCAGACCCCCAGCTTGCCTCTATAGTCCGGTGAAGCAATGAAATCCTCCAAGGCCATGAAAATAAAATAATTTAAATACATTTGACTGGCCTGTGGGTGTGGTTGGTAAATGCTTGCCTTTCACGCCGCAGGTCGTGGGTTCGATTCCCACCCAAGACAGATGTTTGTGCATGAATATGTCTGTTTGTCCTGTGTCTGGGTGTGATTATCTATAAGTAGGTATGTATTTATAAAAGAATAGTAGTATATTTTATGTAATACTAGCTGTGCCCCGCGGTGTTACCCGCGTTAAATTTTATAAATTTTCTTTGCTATAAACCTCACGGAGCCCGAGACCTTTGCAACGAATGCAAAACCGTGGAAATCGGTTCGTGCGTTCTGGAGTTATAGCGTCAGGAAGGAAAACCCGACTTATTTTTATATAGTAGAAAGATATCAGTTATCTGGTTTCCATAGTACAAGCTCTGCTTAGTTTGGGATCAGATGGCCGAGTGTGAATAATGTCCCGGGATATAATATTATATTACAATATATTTTGATCCGCTTAACTTATTCGCTTCGTTTACTGACATTATATTCTTCATACATGCTCGCCGGTTTAGGGTGTGCGAAAGAGGTAATGGAAGTCCGTTGTCTCTGCCTACCCCTCTGGGAGACAGGCGTGAGTCTATGTATGTAACTTATTGCAGGAGTTATTTGGTGCCTAGAAGCGTCTGACTGTCTTGTCGTGTTGATTAGCTGCTTGCTAATTTGGAACTCTTCAAATGTGGTGAGTCTTATCATAACATACATTCTTACAAATAAATACATTTAGCAATGCTCGATAATGTGTGCAAAAGGCATAAGATGGGAGCCTTCCTTAAATATTTCTTTTATTTTATTTTAATTTAATTTTTTATGTTACAAGTGAATATTTAACAAAATATTCTGTGGATATTTGAACTGAATTGACTGGCGTCATCAATATCAAGCAAAAACGAGAAAAAAATACATATCACGTTTGTAGTATGGGGGCCCTTTAAATATTTATTTTATTCTGTTTTACACGCTTTATATTAGCTTCAATTATATGCTCTCGCCGGTCTGTAACCGGTCTGTAAGTGATTGGCGAGGTTAAGCAACTAGGCTCGCGGTCAAATGGGTGACCGCCAATGTAGTTCAATTTCTGAGCGTCTGCGTGCTTCGGTCCCGGTTGTAATCATTAGACTACAGTCGTTAAGCCATGTCAGAGGCTTGCTTGAGGGCGGCTTGAACAACTCTGACACTAGGGTTACCACTGCCCATACGATAAGCACCCTAGTGTTACGTGCCCTCCGAAGCACGGAGACGCTCAGAAATTAAACCACTTTGGCGGTCATCCATCTATGGACTGACCGCGAGCGTAGTTGCTTAACCTCGCCGATCGCTTACAGACCGGTGAGAGCATCTAGCTATGAGCGCCATTTTTTTTCGTTTTACACTTATTATTAATTTATATTAATATTTTTTTTACAGTAAGTAGTCTTAATTAACATATATTTTCTATTTTTTAGTTTGGTTTTCTATATAAAGCATGTTTTTAGTTTTTAAACTATTATTTATTTAGTATTTGTTGTTAAGCACAACAAAAAAACTTCATCTGTGAAAATCTCAACTGTCTAACTATCACGGTTTATGAGATACAGCCTGGTGATAGACAGACAGGTAGATCGACAACAGAGTTTTAGTAGAACTCCGTCGGTCCCTTCTCCCTTTGGGTATCTTTGCAATCGAATTACAAGATTTTTGTTTCCATTTAAAAGGTTACTGATTATTGGGCTATAATTTGTTATAGAATAAACATCTTATTTGCAAACTGTAGCCTAATTCGTGAGTTTGAAAACTCTCTAGTCTAGAATCATCAAAATATATTACATACGCATAACATGGTAGCCAAATAACTTGTTATTCATTTAAGCACTTCGCAACATTCTTATATGATTAAATAAATACCGCACCGACGGACTAGGTCAAAAATCTAGTTACCTAGACTTTACCGCTGCATTGTGAGGTTGACAAGTAAAAGTTTATGTTAATACCCAGTTGCTGAATAAATTTAATTATTACGTAACTTTTCTATGGTTTACATTTGTTGCCGATTTTGGTACGAAAATAAAAAAGTCTTATAGACACATTCAATCAGAAAGTGGTTAGCTTCGTTGTTTTGGCTATATAGAATCTGTATAAGGTATGGAGTATAATTGTGGGGTACCTCTACTGATATGAGCAGGGCATTTATAAGGCAAAAATATGACATACAAAAAATATATACGTGCTCTGTGTAACGTTGGACATTTAGAGAGTTGCAGATCCTTATTCAAAAAAAAAAAATTATTAACATTGACAGCATTATATATACTTACTCGAAGTTTGTATTTTCGTATAAAACAATCCCAGAGAATTTGTATCAGCGCTAGATCAAGAAGAAGAAATCAATTATCGCAAAAAGAGATACAACTCGTATTTTATTGCCACCCTGTAGAACAACGTTGTACCAAAAGAACTGCTTTGTAACGTGCCTTAAAGTATTTAATAAAGTACCTAAGGGGATCAGAGAACTGCCACTGATACGTATGAAAACAGTTTTAAAACACTGGCTTATAGATAAGGTCTTCTACAACCTTACTGAATTTTTTGATCATAAGGAGTGAATTCATGATTATAATTATTGACATATTCTAATTATTTATTTTTATATAACTATGATGGTCTTTTTTTATTATTACGTATTAGATTATATTACAATAATTAATTATATAGTTATTAAGGTTACATGTAAAAAAATCCCATGTCTCTGTAGACAAAATGTGTGAACTTAAACCTTATGTAACCATCCTGTATGTACCTACCACGTTTTTAAGGGAAATAAATACTAACTTAATTGCTTTGCTTCTAGCGAATTCAGCGTAGATTATTTTGCTATCTTAGACTAAATATCCTGTGAAAGGATGATACAGATCGTTATCTGAATTCGTTTCCTGCGAAATAAAATCCTCGGAATCATTTTTGCATTATCCACTGTACACTTTAATAACTCTCCTGCTTGTTTTCAAGTAATTAAATCAAGAAGTTATGAGATTAGCCGATTTAATTAATCAAACACATTAGAGATTATATATATATATATGTACGCGTTGCTATAATATACTTAGTTTTTTGTAGTTATATATATATTTGAAACCAAGACCTAGTAAGTATACTTAAAATTTTTGAAAAATAAAATATTTTTCTAGGACAAAAACAAATCTATTTATTATGTGAAGAACCATAATGAGAAGATACGGTTAGTAAATTGTTTACACCATATAGAAACGATATATGTGTCGCAATTATTCAATAGGTACAAACGCCAGCACAACACGCTACCCCAATCTGTCAAATTTTCCCAATTGAAAGTTAACCTTATACTTATGTGATAAAGTTGAAAATCTATAAAATGACAGATTGGGGTAGCTGGGTGTGCTGACGTATGTACATTTATTTTTCCTGCCCTCTTAAAACTTGAGAACCGCACTTCGAGTCACACAGTCACACCGCAAGTTCGAAATCCTGCGCTATGGCCCTACTTAATGTTTATAGGTATGTATTTTAAGAATGCATGAGGTACAGGAATGCATACAAAAAAACTCATTTGGAGAATGAAACGAATTTAAATAGTTGTATAATGTTAATTTACTTGGAATTATGTAAATGTCATACATTTATAAACAGGTATAGACTTAACACCCGGTAGGTACAGACGAGAGCAATAATTTAATTCATTTTTAAATTTTAATAACTGCTTTTCCTACATTTTCTCCTTTTAACATTCCCAAAAAGGCATCAAATATTTTGTCGAAACCTTCAGTGATGTGTTCTCTAGGCTTCAACTGACCACTATGAATCCACTTGGTGATCTCTGCAAAGGCTTCCTGCCAGCGGTCGATCCATCGCCACACCAGGAAACCTTCAATTTTCAGTTGCTTGGACACTATTGCTGTTTGCAAGATGGGGGCAGTGGGTAGTTGAGTGGGGTCCGCATTGTACGAACTGATACAACCACAGACAGCTACTCTTCCGTAATCGTTCATTTGGTGTATAATGAGACTGCTAAGCTCTCCACCGACGTTATCAAAGTAGCAATCCACACCATTGGGAGCGGCTTGCTTCAGCGCTGCAGTCGCATCGACCGTCTTGTAGTTGAAGGCCTTGTCAAAACCGATCTCTTCAAGCCATTTTACTTTGTCGTCAGAGCCGGCAAACCCGATGACTTTGCAGCCCTTGATCTTACCCATCTGGCCGACCAGCGACCCCACAGCTCCAGCGGCGCCAGTAACCACGAGGGTTTCACCCGCTTTAGGCTTACACAATTCCAGTAGTCCGAAGTATGCCGTAGCGCCGGTCATCCCCACGGCACCAACTCCGAATGAATTTGAAAGATCTTTCAAATTAGGCAGCTTGAACACATTATCCAAAGGGTTTGCAGAAGGCTTGCTTCCGTTGACAATAGTGTAGTCGGCCCACCCTTTGTGCGTCACAACTCTACTGCCTACCGGGTAACGAGGATCCTTCGAGTCTTCTACTACGCCCACTTGAAAACTGAACTGATCGTATGGAACTGGGTACCGAGAACTGTACGCGCGGAGGTACGGGTCTACGCTCACCCACTCCGCTTTGACAAGTATATCTCCATTTCCGAGGGGTGGTAATTCGTATTCGACAATTTCATAGTCTTCTCTTTTGGGAAGGCCCTCGAAGCGTTTCTTGACGACGTATTTGCGTGCCTTCACCATTGCGATCGCTCTAGTACGCGGCGCACGGACTACTGAATGTGAACGGGATTCCGTCGCTGAGACATGGTTAAGAATTCAATTGATATATTCACTTATCATCGTTATCGTCCGCGTCACCGCGTACCACGTGGTATTATTGTTAATTCACTCACACATAGAGGAGTATTGTGTCAATATTATGTTGCGGTAAGTAACACATCCGTGTATTGAAGTCGCTTATCCAAGCTTTGTATGGGTATGTGTAGGTATAATTTTTAACTTAGTTCTTACTAAGTAAGACTTAATTGTTTTAATTACAAGATTATATGTATAGGATAGCCTTGTAAACATACTGGTCATTAGGAAGACAAGTTTTCAATAATTGCTCAAATATTGATGTACTTAAATGTATGTACTTAATTGTGTATATAATAACCATGTTTGAGTTTAGTATGTTTTCTTAAATAAAATTCAAGTACCTAAGTATGTACAGAGCAAAGGTCTTTTCTTACGTCAAGTGAATGATGTGTTAAAATATAAACTTATGGATGACGCATGGTTTTTGATGACCATGTAAAATTATACTAAAGACGTCAATGAATTAATCATAAATCATTTTAATGCAAGTCATTGTAGTAGGTGGACATCCATTCTTAATATTATTAACGAGGTATATTAAGTAATTCAATTTTATTTAATTACTTTATACTGTAAATCTAATCAAACATTTTTGAGATTAGATTAACTCTAATAATGCTATAATAATAAAATTTAATAATTATCAAATTAAGGAAGAAGGTTAAATTTTGAGAATTATGATATGATTTTCACATGCAACTGTAAACATATGAGTCGGCCATGTTTATAAAAAAACCGATAAAAAGCCGATGGATAACACCTAGGTTCACCTCCAGAAGGTCAGCAATTATATTTATTTATATTAAAATCATTTAAAATTTGCTAACTTTTGCTGATGGAAATATATAATTTTCATCCATTAATTTAATATTTCTATCATCATAGACTAGACGTATATTATTAAGTAATTATTATTTATAGTTTGGAGATGTAATTAATTTTGTAATCTAATTTAATTTTTAATACTTTTGTAATGTAATAACTGCTACTTGCAAATTTTTGCAGGTTATATTTATTATTTTATAATTGATTGTTGCACTCGGGACTGTAACACAAAATCTGTAAACACAAAGTCAAGTATTTTATTTTAACCTATATTTATTTGAACGCCATTTAAGAAATCGATGTTCGGCGACTTAGCCGGTAGAGCCCCTGTCAACGATTGATTACACAATACTTGAGTCTGTGTTTACAGATTTTGTGTCCTTCATTTTTAACCTTTATTTATTTGAACGCCATTTAAGAAATCGATGTTCGGCGACTTAGCCGGTAGAGCCACAGACCAAATAAAAGAATCATAGTATTAATAGGTACGTGAAACAAAAACTTTGTACCCCTTTTTACAAATATGGCGCGGACGGAGGAGTATAAAATTTTGAACAGTAAAAGTTCGTATGGAGGAGTGCAGGAAGCTTATATTTTTATATGATAGGATTTAGAAAGAAATTATATTGCTGGATGGATATTAACCAAATACAGGTAAGAACCACCGCAAGAAAACTGGCTGTCAAATGAAAAAAAAATCACAGAAATCGGTTCATCCGTTTGAGAGCTATGGTGCCACAGACATATACCCACACACAGACAGACATCGAAGTTAAACTTATAACAAGACTCTTTTAGCGATGGGGGTTAAAAAGTACCAAGGTGCTTTCAAGCGCCGCCGTATTGACAGTTTCCTTGATACTCCTACAAAATGAAATGAGATTAATTTTGTAAAACTGAACAAAGTATAACGTCATACATAAATGGGTCACAAAGCTACCCGCGTGCGTGGTTTTACGTCATGTTCATCCACGGTCATAATAACGTATCTGTTGCGTTGTAAAAACGCACTTTAGTTGAAGGGCTATAGAGTTGTATTGCACTGAACTCCACTTACGTCTATTTGCATCTGCGGTTAGTCACCCCAACGAGTCACGCACACGCAAAGATATTACATTGTAATATCTTTGCGCACACGGCACACGCTCGTGGCACACGGTTGTCAGGTTGATGACGTCACAGCCCGACCGTGCCTCACTTCGGATCGTGGCCCGAACACGCTATGCTATGCACGAATGCGTAGTTTACACATTGCGGTGAGCGCGAGACACCGAGATAACCTTACTTACAAACAAAATATTACTTAATAAAATTGGGTATAACCATTATTATCTACTTATTTAAATTATAAGGTGTCTTTATTTTTGATGTTCTGACTTCTGAGTGTGGTCATGGAACATTTTATAGAAAAAGTTCGAAGTAAACCGTGTTTATGGAATGTGAATTACATTTCGTATAGAGATACTTATTGCGCGGAAGGAATTTGCTTGGGAGCGAATCGCTAAACAATGTGGAATGACCAATGGTAAGTATTGTAATGTTTCATGTTATATTCATAGGCCTCGTAACGTAGCTCTACTTGTGAATATCCTCTGGTAGAATAAACACTTTTGTATCAAAGGAAACTAAGCTTTATATTCTTCGAATAAGGCTTTCATTAATTTTCTATGCTCCATTATTGTAAATTTACATATTATAATATCTTTGAAATTTACATAAAATTTGACAGATGTTTGTGTGGTTTGTTAAATGCTTTAGTTATAATAATTCATAAAACGATATAATAGTAACTTTAACTAATACTAAGTTTATTTTTAAAAAGTTAAGTCCTTTTTAGGGTAAAGGCGCGGCGCGGCGGTTTATATGACCAGATAGTGGTGACAAAATCATATATATTATTGTCCTTGTCGCCCAAGAGTTAACCGCGAACGCACCATGACCACCATCGACCTCCATATCCCTTAGTTTGCATTTGTATTGATGAAATACTGTCTTTGATATTCATATCGCTTCTTTGCGTATTAACGTAGAGCGACGGTTACACAAAATGTTCAAAAAAAACCACCCTTTCAAGTATCACCACGTTAATACAAGCCCTGAGTCGAGGTTAGAACTTTGAAAGGTGGTTCACTCTGACGCAGGTTACATAGATTGTACATAGTTTTATTTTCACAATGGCTTGAGTCCCCGCTCCTCTCTATTCCCCGGTGAAACAGTAAGAGCTTCCTTAGTAAATGTAGTAAAAGTAGTTCCTTGTAAACGACATATTAATAACCAAACCGTTAGAAAACCCCGCACTCCAACTATAAAAAACATTATTTTAAAAAGAAGAGCTGATAATCTTACACTGCTCGACTTGTAGTAACCAAACATAGCTAAGAACCACCGCAAGGAAACTAAACTGCATCGAAATCGGTTCATCCCTTTGAAAGCTACGATGCCACAGACAGACACATAAACACACACAGACATCTACCTCAAACTTATTAAACCCCTCTTTATGTGTCGGGGGTTATAATTAAAATTTATAGATGAGTTTTATTTAGAAGTTCAAATTACAGCGCACAGAATTATGGGATAACTTAAGTAATTTTAACCTGCTATTGCATTTAATTTTAATAAATGAAAGAGATCTGTCTGCAATTTTAAATTTTAAGTAATCTGCTAATGTATAATGTCTGTATAATCAATTATATTTCTAACTTGTATAGTATAAAGAGCATACACACATACACATTTACAGTTTTGTTCTTCGTACAAATTCCTTTATGCCTTGCATTGCTTGCCTTTGCTGCAAGCTCTGCTTGCTTCAAACATGTGGGTGGCATGCTAACACTCCCTTCCTCTTATATTTTTATTGAGGTATTAATGTATCGTCTAAGATTCCCAGTGAAACTTACACTCCATGTAATGGCAGAAATTATTGTTTTAGCTTGTTTTTAAATTTGATGACAGATTATTGGTTCTAAATTTTAGATATTATGTTATAAGTTGTAGGGAATGGGATGTAGGTTAAGTTTTACATGCTCGCTGTAGCAATAGTTTTAAACATTCCATGACAATGTGATACTTGTTAAATTGATCGAGTTCCTAGATTATTATTGTGCCAAATTTGAATATCCACCAATGTTTGTGGTATTATGATTGTTAAATGTTCGACTGGTGTGTTCAGTATTGGTTTTAAAAGAAATGTGTGCCTTAGCACTTTGATTGAGATAAGTGTAGGAAATGCGTGAGACTTGATAAAAATTATATCAGTATTCGAATTTACAAGGGTTTTAAGTGGTAAGAAAGAATAGGTGTGATGACTGATGGCGTTAATTTTATTTAACAATATTCACATATTATTTTGCCAATAGTCTACAGCAAATTTAAGTAAAATACATGAGTTCAATTTGCTCATATTAATCAAAACGCGTCATAATTAACGAAGTTATATCGAACTAAAAATCATGTCACTATTTAAGAGCTAATTAGAAATTGAGCAGTTCTAAAGACTAATTTAAAATCGTGTCATAATTAACGAAATTATAACTTGTAGCTGTGCCTCGCGGTTTTACCCGCGTGTACATTTATAAATTATAGCCGATTTGTTAATCCAGGGTGTCAGTTAACTCCATACCAAATTTAATTCAAATCTCTCCAGCTGTTTAGACGTGAAGAAGTAACAAACTTCACACTCACAAACTTTCGCATTTTTATAATATTAGCGTGATTGGCTTATTCTTAGAGTACTTTATTGAGGAGAGCAGACTAGCCGAAAGATTGCTCTAGCTGTCTGTAATATCTGGGTATTTGGTAACAATAAAAATAGTTTATTTTTTGTCATTTCTGACAAAACTTATTATTTTAAAAATAATAAGTTTTGTCAAAAATATTATTAGAGACATTAGTCATCATGCTTATTTTATTCAAAAGTAGGTTTTAAATAATAAGTGGTGTATTAGGAGTTGGTGGCCACTTGACTGATATAGAAAGTAGTGATGGTTTGGGTGTAAGCAGTATTTCTCAATTTGCTTAAAATAGAACCTTTAGTATCTAGACAATTACATGCAAATAACTGAGATTGACAAAAAGTATTAATTTGGTCATTAATAGTAATAAATTTAAAACAAATATTCTTGAGAAACTTGCATATGAGCTGTTCATGTTGACTTTATTAGTTCTTGCGCTATTTTAAGTATACTTTAGTAAACATATTTGGTAACATTTGATATTCTTAATTCTAATTCAAAGAATGGTTAAAACCGGTGATGTTTCTGATAATGCAGTTTTTAATACAGTTGCCCAAAAACAAGTTTAAAATGCAGTGCCTTTTAGTGTTGGTTTTTTAAAAGTTACTGATTCTTCTTTAGTGTATATGTTAAATGGTATAAATTATAGACACAAGTTATATAAAGGGTATGAGTTTGAATGTATGTTGGGAGTTTGTAAATGGATGTTTATTGTGGAACTTACTTATATGCTGGCTGTATTGAAGAGTAGTGTGAGACACAGTAAATACACTTCGACCTTGAAAACGAAACCATTATTATGAATGCCGCAAGGCTGGTTTTCATACTGCAACTGTATTTACTGTAGTTTTGTTGACTGTAGTGTATTTTTTTCATCCAAGGCGCTGCAGTTCTGTAGAGCTCTAGTCTGGATATTAGTGGTTCTATCTTATGTATAATTTTTAAGACTGAGGTATTGTATTTTCCATTGAGACTGGCTTCACAGCAGCATTTATTTAATATTTAAGCTATGTAATCAATTGTATTATTTAATCTCAACCATGTTAGTTATAAGCCATCATTTTATTTCCACATGGCCATTTTTCTATTGTGTTGTGCAAAATTTTGAAATAAATTTGTTCAAAAT
Source organism: Pseudoips prasinana (assembly GCA_951640165.1). Taxonomy (NCBI): domain Eukaryota; kingdom Metazoa; phylum Arthropoda; class Insecta; order Lepidoptera; family Nolidae; genus Pseudoips; species Pseudoips prasinana. The sequence continues at coordinate 25,358 of CATOCT010000009.1, forward strand.
GGACTTGTGTATTATTTCAGCCACCCAATACATTAATGGCCATGTGGATGATTTCTTGCTTGTTTATAATTAGATCATGGCCATTGATGTTTATGTATCCACGAAATAGTATTTAGATCTCCATTATTGAATATTTTGGAGCTCAAAAACGAAGATGGCGGGCGAAAATATTTTTCATTTTATTTTAATATGATGCAGTTTAAACATACCTAAAGTTAGACAGCTGTTTAGTATGTGTTTCGGACGTCTGCCAGTTAGACACGACTAATAATTAAAATAAACATAGTTTATCGAAAAACTTTCCTATAAAAAGATACTGCGGCTTATAACTTTATTTCAGACATATGTAAGTCCATAGTGTTAGTAGAAACAAGATAACTTAATAAATAGTGTAGTAATAAAGCTGCATTCTTTAGAACTGGTGTGGATCCTTACCCAGTGACTCTGCAGAGGGGCGTCACACCGACCAGGTTAAAAACGAATTAGAAAAAAAATATATTGGACCGTATCGAAAGCATACATTAACCAATAAATTTATTCCTAAATTGGTTCATAAATGACGGTGAAATCGTGTTCCATACATATAAAAGAAAAAACTGCTAATTGATCTCCATAGCTAGAAGTTAATGTTCGGTGAAGGACAATAGCGAAGTTTAGGCTATGGTAATATGGTTCTATTTTCAATTGAGTCGCCCAAGAATTTTTTTCTCGGTCTGAACTGACGCTCCACGGGTTCTGGAGGTACTGCGCATTCCCAAGCAGACAACAGAAACGCATGGCACAGACGAAAATTATTTTTTTTTTTTTTTTTAAATACGTAAGTTGTTATCATTATATCTGTAAAAAAGTCGTATTGAAAGAAGAAAGGTAAAATATTGTTCAGGAAATTACACAGACAACAAAATTTCAACCCAAAATTACACAAAGGACATAATATGTTATCCGTGCAAGGAAAATGGCTCCATCTCAGCATTTGCAAAACCATTTGCGCTGATCTGTTGAAGGGCCCGACGCGGCACGAGGGGTATTCGCCCTCTGTATTCTCATTCGTCCCACTACTATATCCCACTGGTAGGTCGAACAAGAAGGGCCTTATTTATTCGCTCGTCCCTATAATCTAAGCAGTGGGACGAACGGAAAACTCTGCAATGTTGGCTACAAGTCTATGAGGGCTGTGCTGGTATTGGATACTATATCATATTGATACGGTACCTGATCACGTTTTTGTTGGATTCCCATACATAAATCCTAGCACATATAGGTACCAATGAAGAGTTTGACATCCCTCCTGATTCTGAAGATCATTGAAGCAGTAAAAAAAAGGATTTCAGAAATTGGATTCGAGTTCATTCTGAAATGTTAAATAAAAAATAATAAGTCTCCTTTTCCAGTTGCGAAATATATACACAATTTATTTATTTTCAGTGGGACGAACGAGAATACATCACACAAGGTTCACTTTCAAATGGGGAAATTTGACAGATTTGGGTAGCTTGATGTGCTGGCGTCTGTACTTTAAAACAACGAAATGTGCGAGCGAGACAAACAGCGGGCTGGATGACTCACCCAATATTTATATACGCAATATAGATATAATATAGCGTCGCGACGCTATATTATATTATACGTATTGCTTGGTTTATGCACCCATAACCAATAATCCCATACCCAAGCAATACCGATATATGTATAGCCGTTTTTATAAAGTAGTCTTATAACAATGTATTTATTCCCAGACTATAAAACGAGTGCGTGAATCGCTTTGCGCGGCCAATGGCGCAGGTTCTTCGGCGTTTGGTAGTTCAAACGGTGCGGGAGCGAGTTCCAGCAGTTCCAGTTCATCAGAACCCAAGCCAGCTGCCTCAAACATCTCCCATCTCATCAAGAGGAAGAGGAAAGCAAGCGAAGGGGAAGCCGACTCCTCAGCAGCAAAGAGAGTCAACACGTGAATCACTCTTTTTATTACATTGTTTCGAATATAAAGTTAGGATGTCGACCAATGCGACAATGTTGCGGAATTTAGCGACACTGTCGCATTGGTCGGAATTTTCGTTAAGGATCTGGACGCGGTTGTAAACGATGTCAAATTGTTTATGATTTAGTTTGATCCATCTAAATTATGGAGGCTAAAGAAAAGAGGAACATCTGCAAATTCATGTCACGTCAAACTTAACTCACAAGTAATCGAATCGGGCATACTATTCATGATATTCAAAATAAAAAATTAATAAGCGGTGTTAATTCCGTTAATTGTCGGTGTAATCGTACTGACAATTAGCGGAATTAACACTAAATATGTAATTCGTTTCGTAATTATTCTTCCAAGCCAGTGCCACTTAATTACATGAGTTTGGATTTAATTGCCAAGGAGGAATTGCCTCCCAATTCGACCGTACGTACTTTTCGTCTGTCTCCAATTTTCTTTTTCCTTTTTTTTTAATGTTTAGTGTATTATTGAAAGCCTCTTTTATTATTCTCCTCTACTATTGAGTGATATTAAAAGGAAAAGCACGTGTTTTATTAAATTCAAATATGGAAAGTATTAAGAACATGGATGTTTATATTCCTCTAGTGTTTGTGAATCAAAGTAGATTTATAAGCGTATATTGTACTGCCGAAATGGTTCTATATAATAATATGTTCGAAACGACCTTGAGAGTTAAGATTTATTAATGGTTGAAAAAGTAAGGTTTTTGTTTAGTGGTATATACTGCGCTAAACGCCCAATAGAGATGTTGATCTTTCTTATAATGTCCATAATCTAGAATTAGTTATATTCCTTATGATTTTGTAGTTGTAAGAAGAAGAAATGTAAATTATTGTACTCCTCAAGGAACAGTTACTATTTTAGTCCATGTTGTGGTGAGTATTCCAGTGTTTTTACAACCAGAAAATCTGTATTAGGCCGTTTCATTAACAAACTTAATTTATTGTGTGAAGGTAGACTATTCAGGTTTCAAAAATTGTAAATCACAAATAAGTTAGGTTAAATTAATTACACGAGTTATAAGAATCTATAAGACTTAGAACATTAATAAATACTTTTGTAAAATCTAACAAGTATATTATTTAACCTTTAGTTAGATAAGTTACACCCAACTAATAGCTATATCCTTTTTAAAAGCATTTTTTAATGCTTGCTTTGCACGCTGCAGGTCGTGGGTTCGATTCCCACCCAGGACAGATATTTGTGTGCATGGACATGTCTATTTGGCCTGAGTCTGGGTGTAATTATCTATATAAGTATGTATTACAAAAGAAAAGTACTATATCAGTTATCTGGTTTCCATAGTACAAGCTCTGCTTAGTTTGGGATCAAATGACCGTCTGTGAATAATGTCCTAAGATATTATTATTTTTGTTACTTTAAAAACACAATATTAGGTGGTGGCTGGCTTCCCAGCCACCACCTAATATTAATTGAAAAATATACACATTGTTAAATAAATTAAAAAAACGTAAGTGATTCAACCAATTTGTTGCATAAATAAGTAAAAAGCAATTACTAATAATCTCTAATTGAATTAAATTGTCCTAGTGTTCAATATAATTCGAAATAATAATAATAATATCTAGGGACAATGTCGCACGAGTAATTCCACTTTGCCCCACCAAGCCCGCCACCCTGGTGTGGCAAAGTGGACTGCCTAAAATTTTGCAGTGGAATATGCCCCACTATTCTGATTTGATGGGGCGGATAACACTAGCATAAACACTTTGTGGATTCTGCCCCACTAGGGTTGGCACCTCAGGATTTGTGTATGAAGGTTAACATGTATTTTTACATTTGTCAGATCATCCTAGCCCCAAACTAAGCAAAGCTTGTACTATGGGTACCAGGCGACGATATAAATACTTATATAGATAGATAAATACTTATATACACAGAAAACATCCATGACTCAGAAACAAATATTCGTGCTCATCACACAAATATTTGCACTTACCGGGTTTCGAACCCAGGATCATCAGCTTCGTAGGCAGGAGCACTACCAACTAGGCTACGGTGACCGTATAAGTGTTATTCAACAAAAGTAGGTGTCTGTAGAAATTAACTTCCAACGTTCTCTTGCCAACCAGTGCATGTACTTCTCCGACAAATAATTATGGTTTATTATTATTAGATGTTTCAAGTCACAACACAAACAGAGTAATCACAGGTGAATATAGAAAACGCGTCTACGTACGTTAGTGATTCTGTGTAGAAACAAAACGCGCACAATCCGAAGGAAATGAAATCCTAGGATTTCACTGTTGGCGAAACGAAAATAAATTGCCAGCAATATATAATAATATCCTCGGACATTATTTACACATTGCCATCTGATCCCAAACTAAGCAGAGCTTGTACTATGGAACCTAGATAACTGTATACTACAAACTACTTTTCTATTGTAAATACATACTTATGTAGATAATTACACTCAGACATAGGACAGACAGACATGTTCATGCACACAAATATCTGTCGTGGGTGGGAATCGAACTCTCGACCTTCGGTGGGAAAATCAAGCATTTGCAAACCACGCCAACCGGCCAGTCAATATACAACATGTAACTTAATTAACGCACATCCTGAAAATAGTTTGTTCAGAATCGTTAACTGAATCGATTTATATCATTTTTAATATAGGTAATTTTTTATTTCAAAATAATTAAAACTACGGAAATTATTATCATATTAACTCTATACAGTCAAAACAAATTGAAATGGACCGTAAGTCAATTCATAATTCTTTTATTGTTCACAAACATGGGTACAGTTATTACAGTGGATGTTGTACATTAGTATTGATGAGCGCCATGTTTTACCTTTTGGCGTATGAACATTCGATACTCCTTAAAAAAAATACATTAATAAAATATGTAAACATAATTAAAATTGAAAAAATTAAATAACATAAATACAAAAGTTCACAGATTAAAATTAAAAATGATTCATATAACATAATAGATTAATAATAATATAATAATGTCAATAATTGATAGCTACTAACATATAAATGTCTATTTATTACAGTTTATCATTTAAAAATTCAACGTAATAAGACTTTTAAAATCGCAGTTTTATTGTATTCATACAAATTCCATCATTCAATACAAAAAAAATTCAGTGTAGGTATGTATTATGATTATCTACAACATAATATTCTAATTAGGCTGTTTGAGGGTGTGCGTTAATTACGTTACATGTTGTATATGCAAGGTTCATGGGCAACCATGGACAGGAATACGCAGGCCCCCTACACGATTTGTTTGATGAGTTTTTAAGGACCGCTGAATAGTGGTGGAAGTTGGAAGAATGCGATTAGCAGAAGACTGGCAATTGCGGCGATCTTTGTGGGAGGTGTTTGTCTAGTAGGGATACCTTTCGGCTGAAGTGATGATGAATGTATGCAAAAGTTGCAATTTCTTTTACTAACTTCAAGTATTAGCACGTCCTCTGCAGCAGAATATTTGGACTATACCTAAGTATGTGCATTTTATACCATGTTTGATTATTATTTGATTGATCATAGATTTAACGCAGACTACAACGAGGAAAACACCGCAGTTCGCAGGAATCAACTGTATTTATTATATGTATATTACTAATCAGTGACACCGATCCAACACTTGTTGTATAGGTAAGCTTGTCCTAGTTCTACCGTTATGACCACACCTATATCATAATGGTAAGGTCGTCTCCTTGGTACTATGTATTTCGGATTCGATTCCCGCAGATGATATGCATTTGTGTGGCCAAATATGAGGGTGCTTTGGGTCAGTACTTGTCGTATGGCCAGTGGTAACCCTAGTGTCAGAGTTGTTCAAGTCACCCATTAGGCCTCTGTCATGGCTTAACGACTGTTGCCTTATGGCTACAATCGGGATCGACTGCATAACGTGCCCTCTGAAGCACGGAGATGTTCAGAAATTAAACTACTTCGGCGGTCACCCAAAGTAAGTGAATTCCAGGTATTTCAGTGCCTCGCGATACAGAGATGTATTTTGTTAATGTACTCGTTAGGTATTCGGTCGACGTTCGAGTTGTAGAATTCGAGTCGGCGTTATATCAGAAGAATAATACCTTAATATAGACAGAAGCATTGACAATATATAGTAAAAATATTGGACTTAAACTAGATAATTTAACTTAAACATAATCTCTTGACGATAACTTGATACGAGCTAGCTAAATATCATTGCAATTATAAAATAAATTTTATAAATGTTTTCATACAATCAATACAATGGGTACCTAAATATCTATGTTACTAGAAATAATAATGTATACAACTATATTACTACAAACATGTTCTGACTATTTACAAGCGCTTTTTTAAAGTCTACGTGAATAAAAAACAATTATAAACTTCGGTCCGGCGTGAGTTTGCATGTTGTATGGCATGATCCAACCACGGTGACCCGTCGTAATACACATTAGGTGTAAGGTCCAGTGTAACGTAAACTGGGAAATAACTTAAGGTTTAAGATATTTATTTCTCAAAAAGAATTACATTCACTTACATGAGAAAAACAATTATATCTAATTAATTCTAAGAAGTTACGGTTAGTTACATAGTAATAAATTAAACTTATACATTATTATTGTTACGCTATCATGCTTAAACATTGTTACGAAAATACACATGGATATAGTGGAAATAGTTTTATAGGATGTTAATGTGTAACTTCCTCTAAGACGTGCTAAATAGACCGTTAGAGGCCATTCACGCTCGTTTACATTGGCAGGTGAGAATCAATAGCTGAATTACGTAACAAGTTTTACCTAGTGATCTTATCGTACACATACTATCTTATCAGTCTGGTCTACACACGTACGTACGTTATGGCCATTTTCGTTTCGTAGATATTAAACATTTTACGATTAAGGTGCCTAAATATAATAATTAGGTACTGTTTAGAAAAGAACGAGTGCGCTATAGACCACACCACTGAAGTGAAACTGAACTATGAGAGAAAATGAGAAAAAAAGGACTTCCCCGTATCTTTCTTCATCATCATCATCATATCAGCCGAAAGACGTCCACTGCGGGACATAGGCCTCCCCCAAGGATCTCCACAATAACCGGTCCTGCGCTGCTGTTCTTTGGGCTATGTCGGCTACTTTGGTTCGCCTGCGGATCTCAGCATTTCTGATTCGATCTCGCAGGGAAACTCCAAGCATAGCCCTTTCCATTGCTCTTTGGGTGACCTTGAGCCGCCTGATAAGGCCCATAGTGAGCGACCACGTCTCTGTTCCTTAAGTCATCACTGGAAACACACACTGGTCGAAGACTTTCGTTCTTTCTTGCCCGTACAGTACCTAATATTCGAAACGTAACTCTCTTTCAGTCTTCCGTAACATCTATCACCCTCTCAACTCCCGTTCGCCACGCCAAATCTCGTCACCAGCTTTACTTTGAATACATTCAACCGACATCAACCTTTCTTAGCAACCATTGCAATATATTACATTCGGTTGACAAACAGGGGAGAATTCATACAACATTGTTTACAGGTATTTACCCTACCAAAGTTTATTGCGATTTTTCCGACGCGACGTTTCGGCGAAGTTGCATTCAGCCAGTGACCGTGATCGTGTGCGTCACGATTGCTCCGCCACTTTATCCGAACAGAAAAAGAAATCGCTATATTTATTGTCAAAATTAGTCAAAATCGAAAGGAACAAATCAAAACTTTGTCAAAGCAGAAATAAAGAAGTTACAGGGGTTTTAAGTTGGCCGCGCGAACGTAACGTGCACGATTGCGCGGCCATGGAGATCTCAGTAACTACTTGGGATAGAGATCTAAATCTTTTTGTTAATTGAACATTTCATTTTTCAACAATTGTCAAAAAAAGAATTCTAAGACTAAGATCAATATTTCACGAAATATTCACCTTGGAAGTTATGGCCGCGCAATCGTGCACTTGATGTTTCTTTAATCTCGATTATTTCTTCAAAACTTAAGATATCATACAGTAAAACTGGTACTAGAAGAAAGGTTTTAATATGTCAAAAGTAGCGAAAGCATTTAATGCCACCAAAGTTTATTTAAACTGACGAAATCAAGGCAAAACAAAAGTTACGTGGCCGCGCAATCGTAACGTTACTTTGAACGCTGATATCTCATTATCTATAATTGTTAAGATTTCGGTGTTGACATCCATTTATTCGTAATATTAAGCTAATCAGATTGACATAGCGTTTTGACCTCAGGACAATTTTCTACGTGTGTAATCTCAGAAATGATGATATGTCTTATATTGTTCGAGCAGGGTGACCATAATTTCTGTTAAATATGGGGATATCTTTTGCTCTACTAGACGAACATGTACCTGTTAGGAATAATTATTGTAGAATTGGCTAAGATAAGACAGTTCAATACAATATTATTTTCTTTAACCGACTTCCAAAGGAGGAGGTTCTCAAGTTCACCGGTATTTATTTTTATACACATGTTCAAATAATGCCATATAAAACAAGGGCAAAAAATGGAACTTTGTTCTGTTTTCACCACATGACGCGACATTGCTGCTTGTACTCCAGTAATTTATCTATATCTATACATATAATAAATTTAGTAGGAATGTCAAAACTGTACATTGAATGTTATTTAAAAAAAATACTTGGGGCGTGATCTACAATCGACATCGAAGCAAAAAAATAGTTTTTAGAATTTTTGTCTGTTTGTCTGTATGTATGTCCGGGCTAAACTCAAAAAGTACTGTATGGATTTACTTCAAATTTTGGATGAATATTACTAAGAGGTCGGGTTAACATAAAGGCTATATTAACACGCTATCACCTACGGGGGAGGGGTTGTGATAATTTATAAAATTTAACGCAGGTAAAACCGCGGGGCACAGCTAGTCTATTATATGTTTGTAAAGTACCCCGTGACACAGGGATTAGATTCCCAAGTGTAGGCGTAGTCTTTTTAAAACGAAAAGAAAAAAAAGGAAAGAATTGAAAATGTGTTCGGTTAATAGGCAGTAATATAACAATTATGAACTCAAAGCTAAGTGTGATGATTTTAGAACTGACTCGAACGGAGGGACTCTACCTGCGGAATAGCAATTTATTTATTTACATTTCTATTTTATATTTCTAGCATTACTAACCCACGAAAATATGACTCCTAATTTGAAATACATATTAAATTAGGAACCAAAATGTGGGACGTCATATTTCGTATAATTTATGACCGTAAAAACATTATACTTCACCATGTCAGCCAAATTACGTCCACTGTCGCTCAAAATCCTCCGCAAAGTTCACAGAAAAACGCTGCTGCCCGTTCTCTGGTAGGTTTTCCCTCGGGATGATTTCTAGCCCCCCCACGGGATGAGATGGGGTGATGATATTCTACGACGTCACCACACAGCGAATTAATAATAATTATACTTACTTTATCGATTTTATGTAAATGGTCGAAACTCCAGCTCAAGAAATACTGTTGCCATTACCATTACTGTTTCATTGATAAAATTATAACTCGTCAATACATAACAAAACATAAAAGTCGTTTGACAAACGGAAAAAGTGCATTAAACTCTTTTATTTTAGCCAATTCTCCAACAATTATTCCTAACAGATACATTTTCGTCCAGTAGCGCAAAAGATATCCCCATAATTAAGAGAAATTATGGTCACTCTGCTCGAACATTATAAGACATATCATTAAAACGCTATGTAAATCTGGTTAGGTTAATATTACGAATAAATGAATATTAACACCGAAATCTTAACAATTATAGATAATGAGATATCAGCGTTCAAAGTAACGTTACGATTGCGCGGCCACGTAACTTTTGTTGTGCCTTGATTTCGTCAGTTTAAATAAACTTTGGTGGCATTCAATGCTTTCGGTACTTTTGACATATTAAAACCTTTCTTCTAGTAACAGTTTTACTGCATGATATCTTAAGTTTTGAAGAAATAATCGAGATTAAAGAAACATCAAGTGCACGATTGCGCGGCCATAACTTCCAAGGTGAATATTTCGTGAAATATTGATCTAAGTCTTATAATTCTTTTTTTGACAATTGTTAACAAATGAAATGTTCAATTAACAAAAAGATTTAGATCTCTATCCCAAGTAGTTACTGAGATCTCCATGGCCGCGCAATCGTGCACGTTACGTTCGCGCGGCCAACTTAAAACCCCTGTAACTTCTTTATTTCTGCTTTGACAAAGTTTTTGTTTGTTCCTTTCGATTTTGACTAATTTTGACAAAAAACATAGCGATTTCTTTTTCTGTTTGGATAACGTGGCGGAGCAATCGTGACGCACACCATTTTTTTTCCACTGCCTCCTAGGTTCGAAAGCTCATTGACTCGAGTGAAATAGCCGCGAAAGACGCTGTATCGAAAAACATTTTCACTGCCTCATACGCTCGAATGCTTGTGATTTCGACTTATTTAGTCATAAAGTGTACATAAAACAGTGTAAAAGCCTGGCATCGCCGCTGGAATTCTTTGTTAGAAAATAAGAGACTTCGTCTGTATGGATGTATACGAAAACTTATTGAGGAGCAAAGAGTTGAGGAATAAAACATCGAAAAGATTTTGGGTAATTTATCTCAGACACCACCTAGCAAAAGGAAAGACATCTTATGAGTACTCAATACTCAATTCTTTATTGCATTCCACAATGTATATCTAGGTGGTAGGTACAGGTGAAAAGTTCATCGTGGACCCTGTCGGGCACAGCAAATTAGGAGAGAGGAGGATTTATTTCAAGATTGACAAAAGAAGTATACCTGGCCTGGGTGAATGGGACAACCGGAAGGGGAAGACCACGTCGAACATTCTCTGACCAAATTGGAGATGTTCTCAAGAAAGGGCAGGTCAGAAGTACCCTAAACCGGCGAGCATGTATGAAGAATATAATGACAGTAATCGAGGCAAAAGAAGTATGCAAAGATCGTGACAAATGGAAATCCGTTGTCTCTGCCTACCCCTCTGGGAAACAGGCGTGAGTCTATGTATGTATGTATGTATTTAATATAAATTTGTATTAAATTTAGTAACTTTAATATAATAATATAATATAGTAGGAATAATTATAATGCATTGATCAGTTATTTTATTAAGTATATAATTTATATAGTTCATTTATTGTGTGTGTTTATCATATACTTCATTGAATTACGTGCAATTATTATTTACAATTTATCATATTCATATTCATAGATAAGCAGTAACATTTGCATAGATTTCATGCTTCAGTTTAATTTAATTATATAGGTATAGTTATTTTTAGCATAAATATTATTATTATCAATTATATTTAAAAATATTAAGAAACAATAATTATCTTATCTTAATACATATATATTCATTATTTACCTATACATTATTATTATTTAGAACGTGTCACTTAAATATTCACTGATACTGTAATAGCATTTAGATAATAGTAGATTCTTTAGGTTAGCGGAGAATAGATAAAATTTCTTTTCATTTTTAATTATTTCGGGCAATTTGTTATAAATTTTTATGGACATCACATATGTACTTGTAGAGTGGATTTTTAACCTAGAAGTTGGTAAGTTTAATCTGGTATTATGTCGAAGTGCATATTCTGTTTGCTTGTCTTTTCTCGTTGTGTACAAGTTTTGGTATTTTTTAACAAATTTGCATATTTCTAGTATATAGATGCTAGGAAGGGTCAATATTTTAAGTTTTTGGAAGTGAGGTTTGCAACTTTCAGTGCTCTCTATGTTAACTAAAATTCGAATTAGTTTTTTTTGCATTACAAATAGTGTTGGTGCATCTGTGCTGTTTCCCCACAGTATTATGCCGTAACTTAACCATGAGTAAGCGTACGCATAATATGTAGAGAGGGCAGCTTCCAGATTAGTAGATTTTTTTACTTCTCGAAATGCATAAGTAAATTTAGATAGTCTAGATGTTATTTTGTTAATTTGTGATTTCCAGTTGATATTGCTGTCTATTGACAGACCAAGTAAGTGAAGATGTGGTCCACCTTAGACCACATCTTCACTTACCATCAGATGAGATCGTGGTCAAGCGCAAATCTATTTTGCATAAAAAAGAACCATCTATTTAAAATGAGTATGTACAGACGCCAGCACATCAAGTTACCCCAATCTGTCAAATTTTCCCAATTGAAAGTGAACCTTATGCCTGTGTGATAAAGTTGAAAACCTATAAAATTCATTTGACAGTTAAGTGTAGCTGGATGTGCTGGCGTCTGTACATGCAGGGTATTGTAAACAATATGTATCGTTTAAAAGCGATACTGACAGTCGAATTGAAATTCTTATTTTAAAGTTGTTTAAAAAAACAAAGCGAATCAAAACCAAATGTTCTTATCTTATGCGATTATGAGCTAGTGATGTTTATTTTAAATAGGTATTATCTTTGTATAAAGTGCAATGTCGCGTAACCGCTCTTAATCTACGGGCATGACTTGACAGACATATGAAAATAGTAGGCACTATTTTATTTAATATAACTCTCACTCAAGTAATACCTTACTTCATTTTAGTTGGAAGGTACAGACGCCAGCACATCAAACTACTCCAATCTTTCAAATTTCCCCAATTGGAAGTGAACCTTATGATTTTGTGATAAAGTTGAAAATCTATAAAAGAAATTTGACAGATTGTGGTAACTGGATGTGCTGGCGTCTATACTTTAATTTATTATGTAATAGTATCGGAGTGACCTTTGATATACTACATATTCACCGTTGTATAACATTGCAGTATTGCATTATTATTTTTACTTATACTAGAACGATGCCGAATACCTACCTAATTATAATTCTTAGTTTTGCATGTCTACTTCGTCTAGTATAGTAAACGTATAACATTTGACTTTGACTACACTTGTTGTTGACGTGCTCGCCTTAGTCCTTACTACTCCACCAACGACCTCGTGTTACGGTTTCGAGTCCCGGACAGAGAGAAATGTGTGTAAGGCCCATCAATTATTGTTCTGAGTCTGTATGAATTGTGTGGTCTTGAATTGTATCCCCTAGTGGGGGGGTTGTTTTATAAAGAAAACTTTGGTCAGCCGCTTCGCAACTAATATGTGATTATTTGGAAACCTATTATGACTGTATGTAAGTTGAAACATGGACGTTATGTTTGAATGAAATTTCGAAATAATCATAAGAATTTCACAAAAATCTGTTTGCTATACGTTCGGAGCTAAATGTCTTTAAGGTCATCTATCATCGTAGCGAGTATAATGTGTATGAGAATTGTTTTTATAATGTTGTAACAGGTCTAAAAAGTAGCTAGACAGCCTCGACCGGTGCGTGTCTCGGGGCATGTTTTTGTACTATATTTTTTTATAACTTTATCCCCTTGAAAGTATAATTAAGAAACTATATTTAACATTAAAATAATATCCTAATTCGTTAAAAGCACGTAAGCAGCTGATGTTTGGATATTAGATCATGG
>CATOCT010000010.1:0-83009 GCA_951640165.1 Pseudoips prasinana
GGGGAGGAGAGGGCTTAATTAGTGCCTTCTGCCGCAGTGGATTTTGTCCACCAACGCTGCCAGCGCTAGTGCGCGTTAATTTGGCAGCGTAGGTGGTTTGAGTAGGGGAGGAGTGGTCCACTGTAAAAGATTTCCTCTTCTCCAGTTCCCCCTCTGCCATCCCGGTAGAGCTCCTGGGAGGAGTGCGGAACATGTTCTTCTTGGGTAGGCAGGCAATAATATTTGATAGATAGAAGAAGATAAAAAATAAAATAAATTAAATAATAATAATATAATAAATAATAATATATAATAATAATAATAATATATAATTATAAAATTAGTCTTAAAATCTAGGGCTAGGTCCCAATAGGATACCGTAGTCGGTCACAACAAGTTCTTAAATCTAGGTTCCTCAATAGAGGTTGTCTTGTCAAAATACAAATATAATGCCTACTGAGACAATGGGTCACCAATCTGTATTATGGAATCCCTGTTTCCAAAAATTCCTGTGGGTCCCCTAGGTAGTCTGGGGTATGTCTCAAATATATATTTCGAATTCTCAGAAGGAGATCTTTCCAGTAGGCAAATAAAAGAAAAAAAATTTTTGGGAACCCTGTATTGATGAAAATAATGCCCTAAATTTGATGTGGCCAAACCCTAACGGGTGGGTGGGCGGTCCAATTTTTGACGTTTTTGTCGTCCGATTTCCGCGAACGGGGTGTCCAGGGACGCGCCTCGCCGGGGGCTATTCAAAAACGACAAAAAGTGGATGGGTGGTTATGAAAAATTTTTGAAAAAAGGTCCAAAAACCTGTTTTTGCACCAGAAATTATGCCGAAATTTGGGTTATTTAAATGACACTGTAACTAAATGCTATAATTTATGTCTCGGGAGATAGCCGGGTAGTTATAGAAGCGATCTAGTCGCTTTTGTCATACAACTAGGCGACTAAATCGTGTCAACGAATTTAACAAAGTTGATTTTGCGAGTAAGTTGTATAGAAAACTCGGGAAAATCGATTTTCTTAAATTTTCCTGGGGCCGGGAGTAAATATTATGTGCCCACTCGTTAGGTATACTTAAATTACAAATTACAACACAAAAGGAATTATTAAAAACGGCCTAAAGTTAAAAAATTGTGTTATAAAATTGTGTTTTCTACTAAAATGTTCCCGAGCTTAGGTGCAATTTTAATATTATGATTTGTAAGTGGAGGGGGTATGTAGGCCAATTTTTTGACGTTTTTGTCGTCCGATTTCCGCGAACGGGGTGTCCAGGGACGCGCCTCGCCGGGGGCTATTCAAAAACGACAAAAAGTGGATGGGTGGTTATGAAAAATTTTTGAAAAAAGGTCCAAAAACCTGTTTTTGCACCAGAAATTATGCCGAAATTTGGGTTATTTAAATGACACTGTAACTAAATGCTATAATTTATGTCTCGGGAGATAGCCGGGTAGTTATAGAAGCGATCTAGTCGCTTTTGTCATACAACTAGGCGACTAAATCGTGTCAACGAATTTAACAAAGTTGATTTTGCGAGTAAGTTGTATAGAAAACTCGGGAAAATCGATTTTCTTAAATTTTCCTGGGGCCGGGAGTAAATATTATGTGCCCACTCGTTAGGTATACTTAAATTACAAATTACAACACAAAAGGAATTATTAAAAACGGCCTAAAGTTAAAAAATTGTGTTATAAAATTGTGTTTTCTACTAAAATGTTCCCGAGCTTAGGTGCAATTTTAATATTATGATTTGTAAGTGGAGGGGGTATGTAGGCCAATTTTTTGACGTTTTTGTCGTCCGATTTCCGCGAACGGGGTGTCCAGGGACGCGCCTCGCCGGGGGCTATTCAAAAACGACAAAAAGTGGATGGGTGGTAATGAAAAATTTTTGAAAAAAGGTCCAAAAACCTGTTTTTGCACCAGAAATTATGCCGAAATTTGGGTTATTTAAATGACACTGTAACTAAATGCTATAATTTATGTCTCGGGAGATAGCCGGGTAGTTATAGAAGCGATCTAGTCGCTTTTGTCATACAACTAGGCGACTAAATCGTGTCAACGAATTTAACAAAGTTGATTTTGCGAGTAAGTTGTATAGAAAACTCGGGAAAATCGATTTTCTTAAATTTTCCTGGGGCCGGGAGTAAATATTATGTGCCCACTCGTTAGGTATACTTAAATTACAAATTACAACACAAAAGGAATTATTAAAAACGGCCTAAAGTTAAAAAATTGTGTTATAAAATTGTGTTTTCTACTAAAATGTTCCCGAGCTTAGGTGCAATTTTAATATTATGATTTGTAAGTGGAGGGGGTATGTAGGCCAATTTTTTGACGTTTTTGTCGTCCGATTTCCGCGAACGGGGTGTCCAGGGACGCGCCTCGCCGGGGGCTATTCAAAAACGACAAAAAGTGGATGGGTGGTTATGAAAAATTTTTGAAAAAAGGTCCAAAAACCTGTTTTTGCACCAGAAATTATGCCGAAATTTGGGTTATTTAAATGACACTGTAACTAAATGCTATAATTTATGTCTCGGGAGATAGCCGGGTAGTTATAGAAGCGATCTAGTCGCTTTTGTCATACAACTAGGCGACTAAATCGTGTCAACGAATTTAACAAAGTTGATTTTGCGAGTAAGTTGTATAGAAAACTCGGGAAAATCGATTTTCTTAAATTTTCCTGGGGCCGGGAGTAAATATTATGTGCCCACTCGTTAGGTATACTTAAATTACAAATTACAACACAAAAGGAATTATTAAAAACGGCCTAAAGTTAAAAAATTGTGTTATAAAATTGTGTTTTCTACTAAAATGTTCCCGAGCTTAGGTGCAATTTTAATATTATGATTTGTAAGTGGAGGGGGTATGTAGGCCAATTTTTTGACGTTTTTGTCGTCCGATTTCCGCGAACGGGGTGTCCAGGGACGCGCCTCGCCGGGGGCTATTCAAAAACGACAAAAAGTGGATGGGTGGTTATGAAAAATTTTTGAAAAAAGGTCCAAAAACCTGTTTTTGCACCAGAAATTATGCCGAAATTTGGGTTATTTAAATGACACTGTAACTAAATGCTATAATTTATGTCTCGGGAGATAGCCGGGTAGTTATAGAAGCGATCTAGTCGCTTTTGTCATACAACTAGGCGACTAAATCGTGTCAACGAATTTAACAAAGTTGATTTTGCGAGTAAGTTGTATAGAAAACTCGGGAAAATCGATTTTCTTAAATTTTCCTGGGGCCGGGAGTAAATATTATGTGCCCACTCGTTAGGTATACTTAAATTACAAATTACAACACAAAAGGAATTATTAAAAACGGCCTAAAGTTAAAAAATTGTGTTATAAAATTGTGTTTTCTACTAAAATGTTCCCGAGCTTAGGTGCAATTTTAATATTATGATTTGTAAGTGGAGGGGGTATGTAGGCCAATTTTTTGACGTTTTTGTCGTCCGATTTCCGCGAACGGGGTGTCCAGGGACGCGCCTCGCCGGGGGCTATTCAAAAACGACAAAAAATGGATGGGTGGTTATGAAAAATTTTTGAAAAAAGGTCCAAAAACCTGTTTTTGCACCAGAAATTATGCCGAAATTTGGGTTATTTAAATGACACTGTAACTAAATGCTATAATTTATGTCTCGGGAGATAGCCGGGTAGTTATAGAAGCGATCTAGTCGCTTTTGTCATACAACTAGGCGACTAAATCGTGTCAACGAATTTAACAAAGTTGATTTTGCGAGTAAGTTGTATAGAAAACTCGGGAAAATCGATTTTCTTAAATTTTCCTGGGGCCGGGAGTAAATATTATGTGCCCACTCGTTAGGTATACTTAAATTACAAATTACAACACAAAAGGAATTATTAAAAACGGCCTAAAGTTAAAAAATTGTGTTATAAAATTGTGTTTTCTACTAAAATGTTCCCGAGCTTAGGTGCAATTTTAATATTATGATTTGTAAGTGGAGGGGGTATGTAGGCCAATTTTTTGACGTTTTTGTCGTCCGATTTCCGCGAACGGGGTGTCCAGGGACGCGCCTCGCCGGGGGCTATTCAAAAACGACAAAAAGTGGATGGGTGGTTATGAAAAATTTTTGAAAAAAGGTCCAAAAACCTGTTTTTGCACCAGAAATTATGCCGAAATTTGGGTTATTTAAATGACACTGTAACTAAATGCTATAATTTATGTCTCGGGAGATAGCCGGGTAGTTATAGAAGCGATCTAGTCGCTTTTGTCATACAACTAGGCGACTAAATCGTGTCAACGAATTTAACAAAGTTGATTTTGCGAGTAAGTTGTATAGAAAACTCGGGAAAATCGATTTTCTTAAATTTTCCTGGGGCCGGGAGTAAATATTATGTGCCCACTCGTTAGGTATACTTAAATTACAAATTACAACACAAAAGGAATTATTAAAAACGGCCTAAAGTTAAAAAATTGTGTTATAAAATTGTGTTTTCTACTAAAATGTTCCCGAGCTTAGGTGCAATTTTAATATTATGATTTGTAAGTGGAGGGGGTATGTAGGCCAATTTTTTGACGTTTTTGTCGTCCGATTTCCGCGAACGGGGTGTCCAGGGACGCGCCTCGCCGGGGGCTATTCAAAAACGACAAAAAGTGGATGGGTGGTTATGAAAAATTTTTGAAAAAAGGTCCAAAAACCTGTTTTTGCACCAGAAATTATGCCGAAATTTGGGTTATTTAAATGACACTGTAACTAAATGCTATAATTTATGTCTCGGGAGATAGCCGGGTAGTTATAGAAGCGATCTAGTCGCTTTTGTCATACAACTAGGCGACTAAATCGTGTCAACGAATTTAACAAAGTTGATTTTGCGAGTAAGTTGTATAGAAAACTCGGGAAAATCGATTTTCTTAAATTTTCCTGGGGCCGGGAGTAAATATTATGTGCCCACTCGTTAGGTATACTTAAATTACAAATTACAACACAAAAGGAATTATTAAAAACGGCCTAAAGTTAAAAAATTGTGTTATAAAATTGTGTTTTCTACTAAAATGTTCCCGAGCTTAGGTGCAATTTTAATATTATGATTTGTAAGTGGAGGGGGTATGTAGGCCAATTTTTTGACGTTTTTGTCGTCCGATTTCCGCGAACGGGGTGTCCAGGGACGCGCCTCGCCGGGGGCTATTCAAAAACGACAAAAAGTGGATGGGTGGTTATGAAAAATTTTTGAAAAAAGGTCCAAAAACCTGTTTTTGCACCAGAAATTATGCCGAAATTTGGGTTATTTAAATGACACTGTAACTAAATGCTATAATTTATGTCTCGGGAGATAGCCGGGTAGTTATAGAAGCGATCTAGTCGCTTTTGTCATACAACTAGGCGACTAAATCGTGTCAACGAATTTAACAAAGTTGATTTTGCGAGTAAGTTGTATAGAAAACTCGGGAAAATCGATTTTCTTAAATTTTCCTGGGGCCGGGAGTAAATATTATGTGCCCACTCGTTAGGTATACTTAAATTACAAATTACAACACAAAAGGAATTATTAAAAACGGCCTAAAGTTAAAAAATTGTGTTATAAAATTGTGTTTTCTACTAAAATGTTCCCGAGCTTAGGTGCAATTTTAATATTATGATTTGTAAGTGGAGGGGGTATGTAGGCCAATTTTTTGACGTTTTTGTCGTCCGATTTCCGCGAACGGGGTGTCCAGGGACGCGCCTCGCCGGGGGCTATTCAAAAACGACAAAAAGTGGATGGGTGGTTATGAAAAAATTTTGAAAAAAGGTCCAAAAACCTGTTTTTGCACCAGAAATTATGCCGAAATTTGGGTTATTTAAATGACACTGTAACTAAATGCTATAATTTATGTCTCGGGAGATAGCCGGGTAGTTATAGAAGCGATCTAGTCGCTTTTGTCATACAACTAGGCGACTAAATCGTGTCAACGAATTTAACAAAGTTGATTTTGCGAGTAAGTTGTATAGAAAACTCGGGAAAATCGATTTTCTTAAATTTTCCTGGGGCCGGGAGTAAATATTATGTGCCCACTCGTTAGGTATACTTAAATTACAAATTACAACACAAAAGGAATTATTAAAAACGGCCTAAAGTTAAAAAATTGTGTTATAAAATTGTGTTTTCTACTAAAATGTTCCCGAGCTTAGGTGCAATTTTAATATTATGATTTGTAAGTGGAGGGGGTATGTAGGCCAATTTTTTGACGTTTTTGTCGTCCGATTTCCGCGAACGGGGTGTCCAGGGACGCGCCTCGCCGGGGGCTATTCAAAAACGACAAAAAGTGGATAGGTGGTTATGAAAAATTTTTGAAAAAAGGTCCAAAAACCTGTTTTTGCACCAGAAATTATGCCGAAATTTGGGTTATTTAAATGACACTGTAACTAAATGCTATAATTTATGTCTCGGGAGATAGCCGGGTAGTTATAGAAGCGATCTAGTCGCTTTTGTCATACAACTAGGCGACTAAATCGTGTCAACGAATTTAACAAAGTTGATTTTGCGAGTAAGTTGTATAGAAAACTCGGGAAAATCGATTTTCTTAAATTTTCCTGGGGCCGGGAGTAAATATTATGTGCCCACTCGTTAGGTATACTTAAATTACAAATTACAACACAAAAGGAATTATTAAAAACGGCCTAAAGTTAAAAAATTGTGTTATAAAATTGTGTTTTCTACTAAAATGTTCCCGAGCTTAGGTGCAATTTTAATATTATGATTTGTAAGTGGAGGGGGTATGTAGGCCAATTTTTTGACGTTTTTGTCGTCCGATTTCCGCGAACGGGGTGTCCAGGGACGCGCCTCGCCGGGGGCTATTCAAAAACGACAAAAAGTGGATGGGTGGTTATGAAAAATTTTTGAAAAAAGGTCCAAAAACCTGTTTTTGCACCAGAAATTATGCCGAAATTTGGGTTATTTAAATGACACTGTAACTAAATGCTATAATTTATGTCTCGGGAGATAGCCGGGTAGTTATAGAAGCGATCTAGTCGCTTTTGTCATACAACTAGGCGACTAAATCGTGTCAACGAATTTAACAAAGTTGATTTTGCGAGTAAGTTGTATAGAAAACTCGGGAAAATCGATTTTCTTAAATTTTCCTGGGGCCGGGAGTAAATATTATGTGCCCACTCGTTAGGTATACTTAAATTACAAATTACAACACAAAAGGAATTATTAAAAACGGCCTAAAGTTAAAAAATTGTGTTATAAAATTGTGTTTTCTACTAAAATGTTCCCGAGCTTAGGTGCAATTTTAATATTATGATTTGTAAGTGGAGGGGGTATGTAGGCCAATTTTTTGACGTTTTTGTCGTCCGATTTCCGCGAACGGGGTGTCCAGGGACGCGCCTCGCCGGGGGCTATTCAAAAACGACAAAAAGTGGATGGGTGGTTATGAAAAATTTTTGAAAAAAGGTCCAAAAACCTGTTTTTGCACCAGAAATTATGCCGAAATTTGGGTTATTTAAATGACACTGTAACTAAATGCTATAATTTATGTCTCGGGAGATAGCCGGGTAGTTATAGAAGCGATCTAGTCGCTTTTGTCATACAACTAGGCGACTAAATCGTGTCAACGAATTTAACAAAGTTGATTTTGCGAGTAAGTTGTATAGAAAACTCGGGAAAATCGATTTTCTTAAATTTTCCTGGGGCCGGGAGTAAATATTATGTGCCCACTCGTTAGGTATACTTAAATTACAAATTACAACACAAAAGGAATTATTAAAAACGGCCTAAAGTTAAAAAATTGTGTTATTAAATTGTGTTTTCTACTAAAATGTTCCCGAGCTTAGGTGCAATTTTAATATTATGATTTGTAAGTGGAGGGGGTATGTAGGCCAATTTTTTGACGTTTTTGTCGTCCGATTTCCGCGAACGGGGTGTCCAGGGACGCGCCTCGCCGGGGGCTATTCAAAAACGACAAAAAGTGGATGGGTGGTTATGAAAAATTTTTGAAAAAAGGTCCAAAAACCTGTTTTTTCACCAGAAATTATGCCGAAATTTGGGTTATTTAAATGACACTGTAACTAAATGCTATAATTTATGTCTCGGGAGATAGCCGGGTAGTTATAGAAGCGATCTAGTCGCTTTTGTCATACAACTAGGCGACTAAATCGTGTCAACGAATTTAACAAAGTTGATTTTGCGAGTAAGTTGTATAGAAAACTCGGGAAAATCGATTTTCTTAAATTTTCCTGGGGCCGGGAGTAAATATTATGTGCCCACTCGTTAGGTATACTTAAATTACAAATTACAACACAAAAGGAATTATTAAAAACGGCCTAAAGTTAAAAAATTGTGTTATAAAATTGTGTTTTCTACTAAAATGTTCCCGAGCTTAGGTGCAATTTTAATATTATGATTTGTAAGTGGAGGGGGTATGTAGGCCAATTTTTTGACGTTTTTGTCGTCCGATTTCCGCGAACGGGGTGTCCAGGGACGCGCCTCGCCGGGGGCTATTCAAAAACGACAAAAAGTGGATGGGTGGTTATGAAAAATTTTTGAAAAAAGGTCCAAAAACCTGTTTTTGCACCAGAAATTATGCCGAAATTTGGGTTATTTAAATGACACTGTAACTAAATGCTATAATTTATGTCTCGGGAGATAGCCGGGTAGTTATAGAAGCGATCTAGTCGCTTTTGTCATACAACTAGGCGACTAAATCGTGTCAACGAATTTAACAAAGTTGATTTTGCGAGTAAGTTGTATAGAAAACTCGGGAAAATCGATTTTCTTAAATTTTCCTGGGGCCGGGAGTAAATATTATGTGCCCACTCGTTAGGTATACTTAAATTACAAATTACAACACAAAAGGAATTATTAAAAACGGCCTAAAGTTAAAAAATTGTGTTATTAAATTGTGTTTTCTACTAAAATGTTCCCGAGCTTAGGTGCAATTTTAATATTATGATTTGTAAGTGGAGGGGGTATGTAGGCCAATTTTTTGACGTTTTTGTCGTCCGATTTCCGCGAACGGGGTGTCCAGGGACGCGCCTCGCCGGGGGCTATTCAAAAACGACAAAAAGTGGATGGGTGGTTATGAAAAATTTTTGAAAAAAGGTCCAAAAACCTGTTTTTGCACCAGAAATTATGCCGAAATTTGGGTTATTTAAATGACACTGTAACTAAATGCTATAATTTATGTCTCGGGAGATAGCCGGGTAGTTATAGAAGCGATCTAGTCGCTTTTGTCATACAACTAGGCGACTAAATCGTGTCAACGAATTTAACAAAGTTGATTTTGCGAGTAAGTTGTATAGAAAACTCGGGAAAATCGATTTTCTTAAATTTTCCTGGGGCCGGGAGTAAATATTATGTGCCCACTCGTTAGGTATACTTAAATTACAAATTACAACACAAAAGGAATTATTAAAAACGGCCTAAAGTTAAAAAATTGTGTTATAAAATTGTGTTTTCTACTAAAATGTTCCCGAGCTTAGGTGCAATTTTAATATTATGATTTGTAAGTGGAGGGGGTATGTAGGCCAATTTTTTGACGTTTTTGTCGTCCGATTTCCGCGAACGGGGTGTCCAGGGACGCGCCTCGCCGGGGGCTATTCAAAAACGACAAAAAGTGGATGGGTGGTTATGAAAAATTTTTGAAAAAAGGTCCAAAAACCTGTTTTTGCACCAGAAATTATGCCGAAATTTGGGTTATTTAAATGACACTGTAACTAAATGCTATAATTTATGTCTCGGGAGATAGCCGGGTAGTTATAGAAGCGATCTAGTCGCTTTTGTCATACAACTAGGCGACTAAATCGTGTCAACGAATTTAACAAAGTTGATTTTGCGAGTAAGTTGTATAGAAAACTCGGGAAAATCGATTTTCTTAAATTTTCCTGGGGCCGGGAGTAAATATTATGTGCCCACTCGTTAGGTATACTTAAATTACAAATTACAACACAAAAGGAATTATTAAAAACGGCCTAAAGTTAAAAAATTGTGTTATAAAATTGTGTTTTCTACTAAAATGTTCCCGAGCTTAGGTGCAATTTTAATATTATGATTTGTAAGTGGAGGGGGTATGTAGGCCAATTTTTTGACGTTTTTGTCGTCCGATTTCCGCGAACGGGGTGTCCAGGGACGCGCCTCGCCGGGGGCTATTCAAAAACGACAAAAAGTGGATGGGTGGTTATGAAAAATTTTTGAAAAAAGGTCCAAAAACCTGTTTTTGCACCAGAAATTATGCCGAAATTTGGGTTATTTAAATGACACTGTAACTAAATGCTATAATTTATGTCTCGGGAGATAGCCGGGTAGTTATAGAAGCGATCTAGTCGCTTTTGTCATACAACTAGGCGACTAAATCGTGTCAACGAATTTAACAAAGTTGATTTTGCGAGTAAGTTGTATAGAAAACTCGGGAAAATCGATTTTCTTAAATTTTCCTGGGGCCGGGAGTAAATATTATGTGCCCACTCGTTAGGTATACTTAAATTACAAATTACAACACAAAAGGAATTATTAAAAACGGCCTAAAGTTAAAAAATTGTGTTATAAAATTGTGTTTTCTACTAAAATGTTCCCGAGCTTAGGTGCAATTTTAATATTATGATTTGTAAGTGGAGGGGGTATGTAGGCCAATTTTTTGACGTTTTTGTCGTCCGATTTCCGCGAACGGGGTGTCCAGGGACGCGCCTCGCCGGGGGCTATTCAAAAACGACAAAAAGTGGATGGGTGGTTATGAAAAATTTTTGAAAAAAGGTCCAAAAACCTGTTTTTGCACCAGAAATTATGCCGAAATTTGGGTTATTTAAATGACACTGTAACTAAATGCTATAATTTATGTCTCGGGAGATAGCCGGGTAGTTATAGAAGCGATCTAGTCGCTTTTGTCATACAACTAGGCGACTAAATCGTGTCAACGAATTTAACAAAGTTGATTTTGCGAGTAAGTTGTATAGAAAACTCGGGAAAATCGATTTTCTTAAATTTTCCTGGGGCCGGGAGTAAATATTATGTGCCCACTCGTTAGGTATACTTAAATTACAAATTACAACACAAAAGGAATTATTAAAAACGGCCTAAAGTTGTGTTTTCTACTAAAATGTTCCCGAGCTTAGGTGCAATTTTAATATTATGATTTGTAAGTGGAGGGGGTATGTAGGCCAATTTTTTGACGTTTTTGTCGTCCGATTTCCGCGAACGGGGTGTCCAGGGACGCGCCTCGCCGGGGGCTATTCAAAAACGACAAAAAGTGGATGGGTGGTTATGAAAAATTTTTGAAAAAAGGTCCAAAAACCTGTTTTTGCACCAGAAATTATGCCGAAATTTGGGTTATTTAAATGACACTGTAACTAAATGCTATAATTTATGTCTCGGGAGATAGCCGGGTAGTTATAGAAGCGATCTAGTCGCTTTTGTCATACAACTAGGCGACTAAATCGTGTCAACGAATTTAACAAAGTTGATTTTGCGAGTAAGTTGTATAGAAAACTCGGGAAAATCGATTTTCTTAAATTTTCCTGGGGCCGGGAGTAAATATTATGTGCCCACTCGTTAGGTATACTTAAATTACAAATTACAACACAAAAGGAATTATTAAAAACGGCCTAAAGTTAAAAAATTGTGTTATAAAATTGTGTTTTCTACTAAAATGTTCCCGAGCTTAGGTGCAATTTTAATATTATGATTTGTAAGTGGAGGGGGTATGTAGGCCAATTTTTTGACGTTTTTGTCGTCCGATTTCCGCGAACGGGGTGTCCAGGGACGCGCCTCGCCGGGGGCTATTCAAAAACGACAAAAAGTGGATGGGTGGTTATGAAAAATTTTTGAAAAAAGGTCCAAAAACCTGTTTTTGCACCAGAAATTATGCCGAAATTTGGGTTATTTAAATGACACTGTAACTAAATGCTATAATTTATGTCTCGGGAGATAGCCGGGTAGTTATAGAAGCGATCTAGTCGCTTTTGTCATACAACTAGGCGACTAAATCGTGTCAACGAATTTAACAAAGTTGATTTTGCGAGTAAGTTGTATAGAAAACTCGGGAAAATCGATTTTCTTAAATTTTCCTGGGGCCGGGAGTAAATATTATGTGCCCACTCGTTAGGTATACTTAAATTACAAATTACAACACAAAAGGAATTATTAAAAACGGCCTAAAGTTAAAAAATTGTGTTATAAAATTGTGTTTTCTACTAAAATGTTCCCGAGCTTAGGTGCAATTTTAATATTATGATTTGTAAGTGGAGGGGGTATGTAGGCCAATTTTTTGACGTTTTTGTCGTCCGATTTCCGCGAACGGGGTGTCCAGGGACGCGCCTCGCCGGGGGCTATTCAAAAACGACAAAAAGTGGATGGGTGGTTATGAAAAATTTTTGAAAAAAGGTCCAAAAACCTGTTTTTGCACCAGAAATTATGCCGAAATTTGGGTTATTTAAATGACACTGTAACTAAATGCTATAATTTATGTCTCGGGAGATAGCCGGGTAGTTATAGAAGCGATCTAGTCGCTTTTGTCATACAACTAGGCGACTAAATCGTGTCAACGAATTTAACAAAGTTGATTTTGCGAGTAAGTTGTATAGAAAACTCGGGAAAATCGATTTTCTTAAATTTTCCTGGGGCCGGGAGTAAATATTATGTGCCCACTCGTTAGGTATACTTAAATTACAAATTACAACACAAAAGGAATTATTAAAAACGGCCTAAAGTTAAAAAATTGTGTTATAAAATTGTGTTTTCTACTAAAATGTTCCCGAGCTTAGGTGCAATTTTAATATTATGGTAAGTGGAGGGGGTATGTAGGCCAATTTTTTGACGTTTTTGTCGTCCGATTTCCGCGAACGGGGTGTCCAGGGACGCGCCTCGCCGGGGGCTATTCAAAAACGACAAAAAGTGGATGGGTGGTTATGAAAAATTTTTGAAAAAAGGTCCAAAAACCTGTTTTTGCACCAGAAATTATGCCGAAATTTGGGTTATTTAAATGACACTGTAACTAAATGCTATAAATTATGTCTCGGGAGATAGCCGGGTAGTTATAGAAGCGATCTAGTCGCTTTTGTCATACAACTAGGCGACTAAATCGTGTCAACGAATTTAACAAAGTTGATTTTGCGAGTAAGTTGTATAGAAAACTCGGGAAAATCGATTTTCTTAAATTTTCCTGGGGCCGGGAGTAAATATTATGTGCCCACTCGTTAGGTATACTTAAATTACAAATTACAACACAAAAGGAATTATTAAAAACGGCCTAAAGTTAAAAAATTGTGTTATAAAATTGTGTTTTCTACTAAAATGTTCCCGAGCTTAGGTGCAATTTTAATATTATGATTTGTAAGTGGAGGGGGTATGTAGGCCAATTTTTTGACGTTTTTGTCGTCCGATTTCCGCGAACGGGGTGTCCAGGGACGCGCCTCGCCGGGGGCTATTCAAAAACGACAAAAAGTGGATGGGTGGTTATGAAAAATTTTTGAAAAAAGGTCCAAAAACCTGTTTTTGCACCAGAAATTATGCCGAAATTTGGGTTATTTAAATGACACTGTAACTAAATGCTATAAATTATGTCTCGGGAGATAGCCGGGTAGTTATAGAAGCGATCTAGTCGCTTTTGTCATACAACTAGGCGACTAAATCGTGTCAACGAATTTAACAAAGTTGATTTTGCGAGTAAGTTGTATAGAAAACTCGGGAAAATCGATTTTCTTAAATTTTCCTGGGGCCGGGAGTAAATATTATGTGCCCACTCGTTAGGTATACTTAAATTACAAATTACAACACAAAAGGAATTATTAAAAACGGCCTAAAGTTAAAAAATTGTGTTATAAAATTGTGTTTTCTACTAAAATGTTCCCGAGCTTAGGTGCAATTTTAATATTATGATTTGTAAGTGGAGGAGGTATGTAGGCCAATTTTTTTTTTGACGTTTTTGTCGTCCGATTTCCGCGAACGGGGTGTCCAGGGACGCGCCTCGCCGGGGGCTATTCAAAAACGACAAAAAGTGGATGGGTGGTTATGAAAAATTTTTGAAAAAAGGTCCAAAAACCTGTTTTTGCACCAGAAATTATGCCGAAATTTGGGTTATTTAAATGACACTGTAACTAAATGCTATAAATTATGTCTCGGGAGATAGCCGGGTAGTTATAGAAGCGATCTAGTCGCTTTTGTCATACAACTAGGCGACTAAATCGTGTCAACGAATTTAACAAAGTTGATTTTGCGAGTAAGTTGTATAGAAAACTCGGGAAAATCGATTTTCTTAAATTTTCCTGGGGCCGGGAGTAAATATTATGTGCCCACTCGTTAGGTATACTTAAATTACAAATTACAACACAAAAGGAATTATTAAAAACGGCCTAAAGTTAAAAAATTGTGTTATAAAATTGTGTTTTCTACTAAAATGTTCCCGAGCTTAGGTGCAATTTTAATATTATGATTTGTAAGTGGAGGGGGTATGTAGGCCAATTTTTTGACGTTTTTGTCGTCCGATTTCCGCGAACGGGGTGTCCAGGGACGCGCCTCGCCGGGGGCTATTCAAAAAAGACAAAAAGTGGATGGGTGGTTATGAAAAATTTTTGAAAAAAGGTCCAAAAACCTGTTTTTGCACCAGAAATTATGCCGAAATTTGGGTTATTTAAATGACACTGTAACTAAATGCTATAAATTATGTCTCGGGAGATAGCCGGGTAGTTATAGAAGCGATCTAGTCGCTTTTGTCATACAACTAGGCGACTAAATCGTGTCAACGAATTTAACAAAGTTGATTTTGCGAGTAAGTTGTATAGAAAACTCGGGAAAATCGATTTTCTTAAATTTTCCTGGGGCCGGGAGTAAATATTATGTGCCCACTCGTTAGGTATACTTAAATTACAAATTACAACACAAAAGGAATTATTAAAAACGGCCTAAAGTTAAAAAATTGTGTTATAAAATTGTGTTTTCTACTAAAATGTTCCCGAGCTTAGGTGCAATTTTAATATTATGATTTGTAAGTGGAGGGGGTATGTAGGCCAATTTTTTGACGTTTTTGTCGTCCGATTTCCGCGAACGGGGTGTCCAGGGACGCGCCTCGCCGGGGGCTATTCAAAAACGACAAAAAGTGGATGGGTGGTTATGAAAAATTTTTGAAAAAAGGTCCAAAAACTTGTTTTTGCACCAGAAATTATGCCGAAATTTGGGTTATTTAAATGACACTGTAACTAAATGCTATAAATTATGTCTCGGGAGATAGCCGGGTAGTTATAGAAGCGATCTAGTCGCTTTTGTCATACAACTAGGCGACTAAATCGTGTCAACGAATTTAACAAAGTTGATTTTGCGAGTAAGTTGTATAGAAAACTCGGGAAAATCGATTTTCTTAAATTTTCCTGGGGCCGGGAGTAAATATTATGTGCCCACTCGTTAGGTATACTTAAATTACAAATTACAACACAAAAGGAATTATTAAAAACGGCCTAAAGTTAAAAAATTGTGTTATAAAATTGTGTTTTCTACTAAAATGTTCCCGAGCTTAGGTGCAATTTTAATATTATGATTTGTAAGTGGAGGAGGTATGTAGGCCAATTTTTTTTTTGACGTTTTTGTCGTCCGATTTCCGCGAACGGGGTGTCCAGGGACGCGCCTCGCCGGGGGCTATTCAAAAACGACAAAAAGTGGATGGGTGGTTATGAAAAATTTTTGAAAAAAGGTCCAAAAACCTGTTTTTGCACCAGAAATTATGCCGAAATTTGGGTTATTTAAATGACACTGTAACTAAATGCTATAAATTATGTCTCGGGAGATAGCCGGGTAGTTATAGAAGCGATCTAGTCGCTTTTGTCATACAACTAGGCGACTAAATCGTGTCAACGAATTTAACAAAGTTGATTTTGCGAGTAAGTTGTATAGAAAACTCGGGAAAATCGATTTTCTTAAATTTTCCTGGGGCCGGGAGTAAATATTATGTGCCCACTCGTTAGGTATACTTAAATTACAAATTACAACACAAAAGGAATTATTAAAAACGGCCTAAAGTTAAAAAATTGTGTTATAAAATTGTGTTTTCTACTAAAATGTTCCCGAGCTTAGGTGCAATTTTAATATTATGATTTGTAAGTGGAGGAGGTATGTAGGCCAATTTTTTTTTTGACGTTTTTGTCGTCCGATTTCCGCGAACGGGGTGTCCAGGGACGCGCCTCGCCGGGGGCTATTCAAAAACGACAAAAAGTGGATGGGTGGTTATGAAAAATTTTTGAAAAAAGGTCCAAAAACCTGTTTTTGCACCAGAAATTATGCCGAAATTTGGGTTATTTAAATGACACTGTAACTAAATGCTATAAATTATGTCTCGGGAGATAGCCGGGTAGTTATAGAAGCGATCTAGTCGCTTTTGTCATACAACTAGGCGACTAAATCGTGTCAACGAATTTAACAAAGTTGATTTTGCGAGTAAGTTGTATAGAAAACTCGGGAAAATCGATTTTCTTAAATTTTCCTGGGGCCGGGAGTAAATATTATGTGCCCACTCGTTAGGTATACTTAAATTACAAATTACAACACAAAAGGAATTATTAAAAACGGCCTAAAGTTAAAAAATTGTGTTATAAAATTGTGTTTTCTACTAAAATGTTCCCGAGCTTAGGTGCAATTTTAATATTATGATTTGTAAGTGGAGGAGGTATGTAGGCCAATTTTTTTTTTGACGTTTTTGTCGTCCGATTTCCGCGAACGGGGTGTCCAGGGACGCGCCTCGCCGGAGGCTATTCAAAAACGACAAAAAGTGGATGGGTGGTTATGAAAAATTTTTGAAAAAAGGTCCAAAAACCTGTTTTTGCACCAGAAATTATGCCGAAATTTGGGTTATTTAAATGACACTGTAACTAAATGCTATAAATTATGTCTCGGGAGATAGCCGGGTAGTTATAGAAGCGATCTAGTCGCTTTTGTCATACAACTAGGCGACTAAATCGTGTCAACGAATTTAACAAAGTTGATTTTGCGAGTAAGTTGTATAGAAAACTCGGGAAAATCGATTTTCTTAAATTTTCCTGGGGCCGGGAGTAAATATTATGTGCCCACTCGTTAGGTATACTTAAATTACAAATTACAACACAAAAGGAATTATTAAAAACGGCCTAAAGTTAAAAAATTGTGTTATAAAATTGTGTTTTCTACTAAAATGTTCCCGAGCTTAGGTGCAATTTTAATATTATGATTTGTAAGTGGAGGGGGTATGTAGGCCAATTTTTTGACGTTTTTGTCGTCCGATTTCCGCGAACGGGGTGTCCAGGGACGCGCCTCGCCGGGGGCTATTCAAAAACGACAAAAAGTGGATGGGTGGTTATGAAAAATTTTTGAAAAAAGGTCCAAAAACCTGTTTTTGCACCAGAAATTATGCCGAAATTTGGGTTATTTAAATGACACTGTAACTAAATGCTATAAATTATGTCTCGGGAGATAGCCGGGTAGTTATAGAAGCGATCTAGTCGCTTTTGTCATACAACTAGGCGACTAAATCGTGTCAACGAATTTAACAAAGTTGATTTTGCGAGTAAGTTGTATAGAAAACTCGGGAAAATCGATTTTCTTAAATTTTCCTGGGGCCGGGAGTAAATATTATGTGCCCACTCGTTAGGTATACTTAAATTACAAATTACAACACAAAAGGAATTATTAAAAACGGCCTAAAGTTAAAAAATTGTGTTATAAAATTGTGTTTTCTACTAAAATGTTCCCGAGCTTAGGTGCAATTTTAATATTATGATTTGTAAGTGGAGGGGGTATGTAGGCCAATTTTTTGACGTTTTTGTCGTCCGATTTCCGCGAACGGGGTGTCCAGGGACGCGCCTCGCCGGGGGCTATTCAAAAACGACAAAAAGTGGATGGGTGGTTATGAAAAATTTTTGAAAAAAGGTCCAAAAACCTGTTTTTGCACCAGAAATTATGCCGAAATTTGGGTTATTTAAATGACACTGTAACTAAATGCTATAAATTATGTCTCGGGAGATAGCCGGGTAGTTATAGAAGCGATCTAGTCGCTTTTGTCATACAACTAGGCGACTAAATCGTGTCAACGAATTTAACAAAGTTGATTTTGCGAGTAAGTTGTATAGAAAACTCGGGAAAATCGATTTTCTTAAATTTTCCTGGGGCCGGGAGTAAATATTATGTGCCCACTCGTTAGGTATACTTAAATTACAAATTACAACACAAAAGGAATTATTAAAAACGGCCTAAAGTTAAAAAATTGTGTTATAAAATTGTGTTTTCTACTAAAATGTTCCCGAGCTTAGGTGCAATTTTAATATTATGATTTGTAAGTGGAGGAGGTATGTAGGCCAATTTTTTTTTTGACGTTTTTGTCGTCCGATTTCCGCGAACGGGGTGTCCAGGGACGCGCCTCGCCGGAGGCTATTCAAAAACGACAAAAAGTGGATGGGTGGTTATGAAAAATTTTTGAAAAAAGGTCCAAAAACCTGTTTTTGCACCAGAAATTATGCCGAAATTTGGGTTATTTAAATGACACTGTAACTAAATGCTATAAATTATGTCTCGGGAGATAGCCGGGTAGTTATAGAAGCGATCTAGTCGCTTTTGTCATACAACTAGGCGACTAAATCGTGTCAACGAATTTAACAAAGTTGATTTTGCGAGTAAGTTGTATAGAAAACTCGGGAAAATCGATTTTCTTAAATTTTCCTGGGGCCGGGAGTAAATATTATGTGCCCACTCGTTAGGTATACTTAAATTACAAATTACAACACAAAAGGAATTATTAAAAACGGCCTAAAGTTAAAAAATTGTGTTATAAAATTGTGTTTTCTACTAAAATGTTCCCGAGCTTAGGTGCAATTTTAATATTATGATTTGTAAGTGGAGGGGGTATGTAGGCCAATTTTTTGACGTTTTTGTCGTCCGATTTCCGCGAACGGGGTGTCCAGGGACGCGCCTCGCCGGGGGCTATTCAAAAACGACAAAAAGTGGATGGGTGGTTATGAAAAATTTTTGAAAAAAGGTCCAAAAACCTGTTTTTGCACCAGAAATTATGCCGAAATTTGGGTTATTTAAATGACACTGTAACTAAATGCTATAAATTATGTCTCGGGAGATAGCCGGGTAGTTATAGAAGCGATCTAGTCGCTTTTGTCATACAACTAGGCGACTAAATCGTGTCAACGAATTTAACAAAGTTGATTTTGCGAGTAAGTTGTATAGAAAACTCGGGAAAATCGATTTTCTTAAATTTTCCTGGGGCCGGGAGTAAATATTATGTGCCCACTCGTTAGGTATACTTAAATTACAAATTACAACACAAAAGGAATTATTAAAAACGGCCTAAAGTTAAAAAATTGTGTTATAAAATTGTGTTTTCTACTAAAATGTTCCCGAGCTTAGGTGCAATTTTAATATTATGATTTGTAAGTGGAGGGGGTATGTAGGCCAATTTTTTGACGTTTTTGTCGTCCGATTTCCGCGAACGGGGTGTCCAGGGACGCGCCTCGCCGGGGGCTATTCAAAAACGACAAAAAGTGGATGGGTGGTTATGAAAAATTTTTGAAAAAAGGTCCAAAAACCTGTTTTTGCACCAGAAATTATGCCGAAATTTGGGTTATTTAAATGACACTGTAACTAAATGCTATAAATTATGTCTCGGGAGATAGCCGGGTAGTTATAGAAGCGATCTAGTCGCTTTTGTCATACAACTAGGCGACTAAATCGTGTCAACGAATTTAACAAAGTTGATTTTGCGAGTAAGTTGTATAGAAAACTCGGGAAAATCGATTTTCTTAAATTTTCCTGGGGCCGGGAGTAAATATTATGTGCCCACTCGTTAGGTATACTTAAATTACAAATTACAACACAAAAGGAATTATTAAAAACGGCCTAAAGTTAAAAAATTGTGTTATAAAATTGTGTTTTCTACTAAAATGTTCCCGAGCTTAGGTGCAATTTTAATATTATGATTTGTAAGTGGAGGAGGTATGTAGGCCAATTTTTTTTTGACGTTTTTGTCGTCCGATTTCCGCGAACGGGGTGTCCAGGGACGCGCCTCGCCGGAGGCTATTCAAAAACGACAAAAAGTGGATGGGTGGTTATGAAAAATTTTTGAAAAAAGGTCCAAAAACCTGTTTTTGCACCAGAAATTATGCCGAAATTTGGGTTATTTAAATGACACTGTAACTAAATGCTATAAATTATGTCTCGGGAGATAGCCGGGTAGTTATAGAAGCGATCTAGTCGCTTTTGTCATACAACTAGGCGACTAAATCGTGTCAACGAATTTAACAAAGTTGATTTTGCGAGTAAGTTGTATAGAAAACTCGGGAAAATCGATTTTCTTAAATTTTCCTGGGGCCGGGAGTAAATATTATGTGCCCACTCGTTAGGTATACTTAAATTACAAATTACAACACAAAAGGAATTATTAAAAACGGCCTAAAGTTAAAAAATTGTGTTATAAAATTGTGTTTTCTACTAAAATGTTCCCGAGCTTAGGTGCAATTTTAATATTATGATTTGTAAGTGGAGGGGGTATGTAGGCCAATTTTTTGACGTTTTTGTCGTCCGATTTCCGCGAACGGGGTGTCCAGGGACGCGCCTCGCCGGGGGCTATTCAAAAACGACAAAAAGTGGATGGGTGGTTATGAAAAATTTTTGAAAAAAGGTCCAAAAACCTGTTTTTGCACCAGAAATTATGCCGAAATTTGGGTTATTTAAATGACACTGTAACTAAATGCTATAAATTATGTCTCGGGAGATAGCCGGGTAGTTATAGAAGCGATCTAGTCGCTTTTGTCATACAACTAGGCGACTAAATCGTGTCAACGAATTTAACAAAGTTGATTTTGCGAGTAAGTTGTATAGAAAACTCGGGAAAATCGATTTTCTTAAATTTTCCTGGGGCCGGGAGTAAATATTATGTGCCCACTCGTTAGGTATACTTAAATTACAAATTACAACACAAAAGGAATTATTAAAAACGGCCTAAAGTTAAAAAATTGTGTTATAAAATTGTGTTTTCTACTAAAATGTTCCCGAGCTTAGGTGCAATTTTAATATTATGATTTGTAAGTGGAGGGGGTATGTAGGCCAATTTTTTGACGTTTTTGTCGTCCGATTTCCGCGAACGGGGTGTCCAGGGACGCGCCTCGCCGGGGGCTATTCAAAAACGACAAAAAGTGGATGGGTGGTTATGAAAAATTTTTGAAAAAAGGTCCAAAAACCTGTTTTTGCACCAGAAATTATGCCGAAATTTGGGTTATTTAAATGACACTGTAACTAAATGCTATAAATTATGTCTCGGGAGATAGCCGGGTAGTTATAGAAGCGATCTAGTCGCTTTTGTCATACAACTAGGCGACTAAATCGTGTCAACGAATTTAACAAAGTTGATTTTGCGAGTAAGTTGTATAGAAAACTCGGGAAAATCGATTTTCTTAAATTTTCCTGGGGCCGGGAGTAAATATTATGTGCCCACTCGTTAGGTATACTTAAATTACAAATTACAACACAAAAGGAATTATTAAAAACGGCCTAAAGTTAAAAAATTGTGTTATAAAATTGTGTTTTCTACTAAAATGTTCCCGAGCTTAGGTGCAATTTTAATATTATGATTTGTAAGTGGAGGAGGTATGTAGGCCAATTTTTTTTTTGACGTTTTTGTCGTCCGATTTCCGCGAACGGGGTGTCCAGGGACGCGCCTCGCCGGGGGCTATTCAAAAACGACAAAAAGTGGATGGGTGGTTATGAAAAATTTTTGAAAAAAGGTCCAAAAACCTGTTTTTGCACCAGAAATTATGCCGAAATTTGGGTTATTTAAATGACACTGTAACTAAATGCTATAAATTATGTCTCGGGAGATAGCCGGGTAGTTATAGAAGCGATCTAGTCGCTTTTGTCATACAACTAGGCGACTAAATCGTGTCAACGAATTTAACAAAGTTGATTTTGCGAGTAAGTTGTATAGAAAACTCGGGAAAATCGATTTTCTTAAATTTTCCTGGGGCCGGGAGTAAATATTATGTGCCCACTCGTTAGGTATACTTAAATTACAAATTACAACACAAAAGGAATTATTAAAAACGGCCTAAAGTTAAAAAATTGTGTTATAAAATTGTGTTTTCTACTAAAATGTTCCCGAGCTTAGGTGCAATTTTAATATTATGATTTGTAAGTGGAGGGGGTATGTAGGCCAATTTTTTGACGTTTTTGTCGTCCGATTTCCGCGAACGGGGTGTCCAGGGACGCGCCTCGCCGGGGGCTATTCAAAAACGACAAAAAGTGGATGGGTGGTTATGAAAAATTTTTGAAAAAAGGTCCAAAAACCTGTTTTTGCACCAGAAATTATGCCGAAATTTGGGTTATTTAAATGACACTGTAACTAAATGCTATAAATTATGTCTCGGGAGATAGCCGGGTAGTTATAGAAGCGATCTAGTCGCTTTTGTCATACAACTAGGCGACTAAATCGTGTCAACGAATTTAACAAAGTTGATTTTGCGAGTAAGTTGTATAGAAAACTCGGGAAAATCGATTTTCTTAAATTTTCCTGGGGCCGGGAGTAAATATTATGTGCCCACTCGTTAGGTATACTTAAATTACAAATTACAACACAAAAGGAATTATTAAAAACGGCCTAAAGTTAAAAAATTGTGTTATAAAATTGTGTTTTCTACTAAAATGTTCCCGAGCTTAGGTGCAATTTTAATATTATGATTTGTAAGTGGAGGGGGTATGTAGGCCAATTTTTTGACGTTTTTGTCGTCCGATTTCCGCGAACGGGGTGTCCAGGGACGCGCCTCACCGGGGGCTATTCAAAAACGACAAAAAGTGGATGGGTGGTTATGAAAAATTTTTGAAAAAAGGTCCAAAAACCTGTTTTTGCACCAGAAATTATGCCGAAATTTGGGTTATTTAAATGACACTGTAACTAAATGCTATAAATTATGTCTCGGGAGATAGCCGGGTAGTTATAGAAGCGATCTAGTCGCTTTTGTCATACAACTAGGCGACTAAATCGTGTCAACGAATTTAACAAAGTTGATTTTGCGAGTAAGTTGTATAGAAAACTCGGGAAAATCGATTTTCTTAAATTTTCCTGGGGCCGGGAGTAAATATTATGTGCCCACTCGTTAGGTATACTTAAATTACAAATTACAACACAAAAGGAATTATTAAAAACGGCCTAAAGTTAAAAAATTGTGTTATAAAATTGTGTTTTCTACTAAAATGTTCCCGAGCTTAGGTGCAATTTTAATATTATGATTTGTAAGTGGAGGGGGTATGTAGGCCAATTTTTTGACGTTTTTGTCGTCCGATTTCCGCGAACGGGGTGTCCAG
The DNA here is from genome assembly GCA_951640165.1 of Pseudoips prasinana. NCBI lineage: Eukaryota > Metazoa > Arthropoda > Insecta > Lepidoptera > Nolidae > Pseudoips > Pseudoips prasinana. The sequence goes on from CATOCT010000010.1 coordinate 23,220, forward strand.
GGACGCGCCTCGCCGGGGGCTATTCAAAAACGACAAAAAGTGGATGGGTGGTTATGAAAAATTTTTGAAAAAAGGTCCAAAAACCTGTTTTTGCACCAGAAATTATGCCGAAATTTGGGTTATTTAAATGACACTGTAACTAAATGCTATAAATTATGTCTCGGGAGATAGCCGGGTAGTTATAGAAGCGATCTAGTCGCTTTTGTCATACAACTAGGCGACTAAATCGTGTCAACGAATTTAACAAAGTTGATTTTGCGAGTAAGTTGTATAGAAAACTCGGGAAAATCGATTTTCTTAAATTTTCCTGGGGCCGGGAGTAAATATTATGTGCCCACTCGTTAGGTATACTTAAATTACAAATTACAACACAAAAGGAATTATTAAAAACGGCCTAAAGTTAAAAAATTGTGTTATAAAATTGTGTTTTCTACTAAAATGTTCCCGAGCTTAGGTGCAATTTTAATATTATGATTTGTAAGTGGAGGAGGTATGTAGGCCAATTTTTTTTTTGACGTTTTTGTCGTCCGATTTCCGCGAACGGGGTGTCCAGGGACGCGCCTCGCCGGGGGCTATTCAAAAACGACAAAAAGTGGATGGGTGGTTATGAAAAATTTTTGAAAAAAGGTCCAAAAACCTGTTTTTGCACCAGAAATTATGCCGAAATTTGGGTTATTTAAATGACACTGTAACTAAATGCTATAAATTATGTCTCGGGAGATAGCCGGGTAGTTATAGAAGCGATCTAGTCGCTTTTGTCATACAACTAGGCGACTAAATCGTGTCAACGAATTTAACAAAGTTGATTTTGCGAGTAAGTTGTATAGAAAACTCGGGAAAATCGATTTTCTTAAATTTTCCTGGGGCCGGGAGTAAATATTATGTGCCCACTCGTTAGGTATACTTAAATTACAAATTACAACACAAAAGGAATTATTAAAAACGGCCTAAAGTTAAAAAATTGTGTTATAAAATTGTGTTTTCTACTAAAATGTTCCCGAGCTTAGGTGCAATTTTAATATTATGATTTGTAAGTGGAGGAGGTATGTAGGCCAATTTTTTTTTTGACGTTTTTGTCGTCCGATTTCCGCGAACGGGGTGTCCAGGGACGCGCCTCGCCGGGGGCTATTCAAAAACGACAAAAAGTGGATGGGTGGTTATGAAAAATTTTTGAAAAAAGGTCCAAAAACCTGTTTTTGCACCAGAAATTATGCCGAAATTTGGGTTATTTAAATGACACTGTAACTAAATGCTATAAATTATGTCTCGGGAGATAGCCGGGTAGTTATAGAAGCGATCTAGTCGCTTTTGTCATACAACTAGGCGACTAAATCGTGTCAACGAATTTAACAAAGTTGATTTTGCGAGTAAGTTGTATAGAAAACTCGGGAAAATCGATTTTCTTAAATTTTCCTGGGGCCGGGAGTAAATATTATGTGCCCACTCGTTAGGTATACTTAAATTACAAATTACAACACAAAAGGAATTATTAAAAACGGCCTAAAGTTAAAAAATTGTGTTATAAAATTGTGTTTTCTACTAAAATGTTCCCGAGCTTAGGTGCAATTTTAATATTATGATTTGTAAGTGGAGGAGGTATGTAGGCCAATTTTTTTTTTGACGTTTTTGTCGTCCGATTTCCGCGAACGGGGTGTCCAGGGACGCGCCTCGCCGGGGGCTATTCAAAAACGACAAAAAGTGGATGGGTGGTTATGAAAAATTTTTGAAAAAAGGTCCAAAAACCTGTTTTTGCACCAGAAATTATGCCGAAATTTGGGTTATTTAAATGACACTGTAACTAAATGCTATAAATTATGTCTCGGGAGATAGCCGGGTAGTTATAGAAGCGATCTAGTCGCTTTTGTCATACAACTAGGCGACTAAATCGTGTCAACGAATTTAACAAAGTTGATTTTGCGAGTAAGTTGTATAGAAAACTCGGGAAAATCGATTTTCTTAAATTTTCCTGGGGCCGGGAGTAAATATTATGTGCCCACTCGTTAGGTATACTTAAATTACAAATTACAACACAAAAGGAATTATTAAAAACGGCCTAAAGTTAAAAAATTGTGTTATAAAATTGTGTTTTCTACTAAAATGTTCCCGAGCTTAGGTGCAATTTTAATATTATGATTTGTAAGTGGAGGGGGTATGTAGGCCAATTTTTTGACGTTTTTGTCGTCCGATTTCCGCGAACGGGGTGTCCAGGGACGCGCCTCGCCGGGGGCTATTCAAAAACGACAAAAAGTGGATGGGTGGTTATGAAAAATTTTTGAAAAAAGGTCCAAAAACCTGTTTTTGCACCAGAAATTATGCCGAAATTTGGGTTATTTAAATGACACTGTAACTAAATGCTATAAATTATGTCTCGGGAGATAGCCGGGTAGTTATAGAAGCGATCTAGTCGCTTTTGTCATACAACTAGGCGACTAAATCGTGTCAACGAATTTAACAAAGTTGATTTTGCGAGTAAGTTGTATAGAAAACTCGGGAAAATCGATTTTCTTAAATTTTCCTGGGGCCGGGAGTAAATATTATGTGCCCACTCGTTAGGTATACTTAAATTACAAATTACAACACAAAAGGAATTATTAAAAACGGCCTAAAGTTAAAAAATTGTGTTATAAAATTGTGTTTTCTACTAAAATGTTCCCGAGCTTAGGTGCAATTTTAATATTATGATTTGTAAGTGGAGGGGGTATGTAGGCCAATTTTTTGACGTTTTTGTCGTCCGATTTCCGCGAACGGGGTGTCCAGGGACGCGCCTCACCGGGGGCTATTCAAAAACGACAAAAAGTGGATGGGTGGTTATGAAAAATTTTTGAAAAAAGGTCCAAAAACCTGTTTTTGCACCAGAAATTATGCCGAAATTTGGGTTATTTAAATGACACTGTAACTAAATGCTATAAATTATGTCTCGGGAGATAGCCGGGTAGTTATAGAAGCGATCTAGTCGCTTTTGTCATACAACTAGGCGACTAAATCGTGTCAACGAATTTAACAAAGTTGATTTTGCGAGTAAGTTGTATAGAAAACTCGGGAAAATCGATTTTCTTAAATTTTCCTGGGGCCGGGAGTAAATATTATGTGCCCACTCGTTAGGTATACTTAAATTACAAATTACAACACAAAAGGAATTATTAAAAACGGCCTAAAGTTAAAAAATTGTGTTATAAAATTGTGTTTTCTACTAAAATGTTCCCGAGCTTAGGTGCAATTTTAATATTATGATTTGTAAGTGGAGGAGGTATGTAGGCCAATTTTTTTTTTGACGTTTTTGTCGTCCGATTTCCGCGAACGGGGTGTCCAGGGACGCGCCTCGCCGGGGGCTATTCAAAAACGACAAAAAGTGGATGGGTGGTTATGAAAAATTTTTGAAAAAAGGTCCAAAAACCTGTTTTTGCACCAGAAATTATGCCGAAATTTGGGTTATTTAAATGACACTGTAACTAAATGCTATAAATTATGTCTCGGGAGATAGCCGGGTAGTTATAGAAGCGATCTAGTCGCTTTTGTCATACAACTAGGCGACTAAATCGTGTCAACGAATTTAACAAAGTTGATTTTGCGAGTAAGTTGTATAGAAAACTCGGGAAAATCGATTTTCTTAAATTTTCCTGGGGCCGGGAGTAAATATTATGTGCCCACTCGTTAGGTATACTTAAATTACAAATTACAACACAAAAGGAATTATTAAAAACGGCCTAAAGTTAAAAAATTGTGTTATAAAATTGTGTTTTCTACTAAAATGTTCCCGAGCTTAGGTGCAATTTTAATATTATGATTTGTAAGTGGAGGAGGTATGTAGGCCAATTTTTTTTTTGACGTTTTTGTCGTCCGATTTCCGCGAACGGGGTGTCCAGGGACGCGCCTCGCCGGGGGCTATTCAAAAACGACAAAAAGTGGATGGGTGGTTATGAAAAATTTTTGAAAAAAGGTCCAAAAACCTGTTTTTGCACCAGAAATTATGCCGAAATTTGGGTTATTTAAATGACACTGTAACTAAATGCTATAAATTATGTCTCGGGAGATAGCCGGGTAGTTATAGAAGCGATCTAGTCGCTTTTGTCATACAACTAGGCGACTAAATCGTGTCAACGAATTTAACAAAGTTGATTTTGCGAGTAAGTTGTATAGAAAACTCGGGAAAATCGATTTTCTTAAATTTTCCTGGGGCCGGGAGTAAATATTATGTGCCCACTCGTTAGGTATACTTAAATTACAAATTACAACACAAAAGGAATTATTAAAAACGGCCTAAAGTTAAAAAATTGTGTTATAAAATTGTGTTTTCTACTAAAATGTTCCCGAGCTTAGGTGCAATTTTAATATTATGATTTGTAAGTGGAGGAGGTATGTAGGCCAATTTTTTTTTTGACGTTTTTGTCGTCCGATTTCCGCGAACGGGGTGTCCAGGGACGCGCCTCGCCGGGGGCTATTCAAAAACGACAAAAAGTGGATGGGTGGTTATGAAAAATTTTTGAAAAAAGGTCCAAAAACCTGTTTTTGCACCAGAAATTATGCCGAAATTTGGGTTATTTAAATGACACTGTAACTAAATGCTATAAATTATGTCTCGGGAGATAGCCGGGTAGTTATAGAAGCGATCTAGTCGCTTTTGTCATACAACTAGGCGACTAAATCGTGTCAACGAATTTAACAAAGTTGATTTTGCGAGTAAGTTGTATAGAAAACTCGGGAAAATCGATTTTCTTAAATTTTCCTGGGGCCGGGAGTAAATATTATGTGCCCACTCGTTAGGTATACTTAAATTACAAATTACAACACAAAAGGAATTATTAAAAACGGCCTAAAGTTAAAAAATTGTGTTATAAAATTGTGTTTTCTACTAAAATGTTCCCGAGCTTAGGTGCAATTTTAATATTATGATTTGTAAGTGGAGGGGGTATGTAGGCCAATTTTTTGACGTTTTTGTCGTCCGATTTCCGCGAACGGGGTGTCCAGGGACGCGCCTCGCCGGGGGCTATTCAAAAACGACAAAAAGTGGATGGGTGGTTATGAAAAATTTTTGAAAAAAGGTCCAAAAACCTGTTTTTGCACCAGAAATTATGCCGAAATTTGGGTTATTTAAATGACACTGTAACTAAATGCTATAAATTATGTCTCGGGAGATAGCCGGGTAGTTATAGAAGCGATCTAGTCGCTTTTGTCATACAACTAGGCGACTAAATCGTGTCAACGAATTTAACAAAGTTGATTTTGCGAGTAAGTTGTATAGAAAACTCGGGAAAATCGATTTTCTTAAATTTTCCTGGGGCCGGGAGTAAATATTATGTGCCCACTCGTTAGGTATACTTAAATTACAAATTACAACACAAAAGGAATTATTAAAAACGGCCTAAAGTTAAAAAATTGTGTTATAAAATTGTGTTTTCTACTAAAATGTTCCCGAGCTTAGGTGCAATTTTAATATTATGATTTGTAAGTGGAGGAGGTATGTAGGCCAATTTTTTTTTTGACGTTTTTGTCGTCCGATTTCCGCGAACGGGGTGTCCAGGGACGCGCCTCGCCGGGGGCTATTCAAAAACGACAAAAAGTGGATGGGTGGTTATGAAAAATTTTTGAAAAAAGGTCCAAAAACCTGTTTTTGCACCAGAAATTATGCCGAAATTTGGGTTATTTAAATGACACTGTAACTAAATGCTATAAATTATGTCTCGGGAGATAGCCGGGTAGTTATAGAAGCGATCTAGTCGCTTTTGTCATACAACTAGGCGACTAAATCGTGTCAACGAATTTAACAAAGTTGATTTTGCGAGTAAGTTGTATAGAAAACTCGGGAAAATCGATTTTCTTAAATTTTCCTGGGGCCGGGAGTAAATATTATGTGCCCACTCGTTAGGTATACTTAAATTACAAATTACAACACAAAAGGAATTATTAAAAACGGCCTAAAGTTAAAAAATTGTGTTATAAAATTGTGTTTTCTACTAAAATGTTCCCGAGCTTAGGTGCAATTTTAATATTATGATTTGTAAGTGGAGGGGGTATGTAGGCCAATTTTTTGACGTTTTTGTCGTCCGATTTCCGCGAACGGGGTGTCCAGGGACGCGCCTCGCCGGGGGCTATTCAAAAACGACAAAAAGTGGATGGGTGGTTATGAAAAATTTTTGAAAAAAGGTCCAAAAACCTGTTTTTGCACCAGAAATTATGCCGAAATTTGGGTTATTTAAATGACACTGTAACTAAATGCTATAAATTATGTCTCGGGAGATAGCCGGGTAGTTATAGAAGCGATCTAGTCGCTTTTGTCATACAACTAGGCGACTAAATCGTGTCAACGAATTTAACAAAGTTGATTTTGCGAGTAAGTTGTATAGAAAACTCGGGAAAATCGATTTTCTTAAATTTTCCTGGGGCCGGGAGTAAATATTATGTGCCCACTCGTTAGGTATACTTAAATTACAAATTACAACACAAAAGGAATTATTAAAAACGGCCTAAAGTTAAAAAATTGTGTTATAAAATTGTGTTTTCTACTAAAATGTTCCCGAGCTTAGGTGCAATTTTAATATTATGATTTGTAAGTGGAGGAGGTATGTAGGCCAATTTTTTTTTTGACGTTTTTGTCGTCCGATTTCCGCGAACGGGGTGTCCAGGGACGCGCCTCGCCGGGGGCTATTCAAAAACGACAAAAAGTGGATGGGTGGTTATGAAAAATTTTTGAAAAAAGGTCCAAAAACCTGTTTTTGCACCAGAAATTATGCCGAAATTTGGGTTATTTAAATGACACTGTAACTAAATGCTATAAATTATGTCTCGGGAGATAGCCGGGTAGTTATAGAAGCGATCTAGTCGCTTTTGTCATACAACTAGGCGACTAAATCGTGTCAACGAATTTAACAAAGTTGATTTTGCGAGTAAGTTGTATAGAAAACTCGGGAAAATCGATTTTCTTAAATTTTCCTGGGGCCGGGAGTAAATATTATGTGCCCACTCGTTAGGTATACTTAAATTACAAATTACAACACAAAAGGAATTATTAAAAACGGCCTAAAGTTAAAAAATTGTGTTATAAAATTGTGTTTTCTACTAAAATGTTCCCGAGCTTAGGTGCAATTTTAATATTATGATTTGTAAGTGGAGGGGGTATGTAGGCCAATTTTTTGACGTTTTTGTCGTCCGATTTCCGCGAACGGGGTGTCCAGGGACGCGCCTCGCCGGGGGCTATTCAAAAACGACAAAAAGTGGATGGGTGGTTATGAAAAATTTTTGAAAAAAGGTCCAAAAACCTGTTTTTGCACCAGAAATTATGCCGAAATTTGGGTTATTTAAATGACACTGTAACTAAATGCTATAAATTATGTCTCGGGAGATAGCCGGGTAGTTATAGAAGCGATCTAGTCGCTTTTGTCATACAACTAGGCGACTAAATCGTGTCAACGAATTTAACAAAGTTGATTTTGCGAGTAAGTTGTATAGAAAACTCGGGAAAATCGATTTTCTTAAATTTTCCTGGGGCCGGGAGTAAATATTATGTGCCCACTCGTTAGGTATACTTAAATTACAAATTACAACACAAAAGGAATTATTAAAAACGGCCTAAAGTTAAAAAATTGTGTTATAAAATTGTGTTTTCTACTAAAATGTTCCCGAGCTTAGGTGCAATTTTAATATTATGATTTGTAAGTGGAGGAGGTATGTAGGCCAATTTTTTTTTTGACGTTTTTGTCGTCCGATTTCCGCGAACGGGGTGTCCAGGGACGCGCCTCGCCGGGGGCTATTCAAAAACGACAAAAAGTGGATGGGTGGTTATGAAAAATTTTTGAAAAAAGGTCCAAAAACCTGTTTTTGCACCAGAAATTATGCCGAAATTTGGGTTATTTAAATGACACTGTAACTAAATGCTATAAATTATGTCTCGGGAGATAGCCGGGTAGTTATAGAAGCGATCTAGTCGCTTTTGTCATACAACTAGGCGACTAAATCGTGTCAACGAATTTAACAAAGTTGATTTTGCGAGTAAGTTGTATAGAAAACTCGGGAAAATCGATTTTCTTAAATTTTCCTGGGGCCGGGAGTAAATATTATGTGCCCACTCGTTAGGTATACTTAAATTACAAATTACAACACAAAAGGAATTATTAAAAACGGCCTAAAGTTAAAAAATTGTGTTATAAAATTGTGTTTATTTTTCCATTTTCTAGGTGCCTATCTGTATAATAAATTAAATAATAGACTTGACCTTTATCCATTAAATAAAATCCGCTGTAAACAAAAGGTAGCTAGCTTTCTGAAAAGTCTAGATTATGACAGAACAGAAAGCCTGTTGAGACAAATTATTTAATAGCCAATTCATATTGTTATCTCCTATTTGTTATTTTTGTTATCATAATTAATATAATATATAAACACCTACCTTGTTGTACCTTGATGGTTGCGTACTGCTTTCTTTTAAAAATAAAGCCTAACACCTAAGACCAACTTATTAATATTACTAGATACGTTTATTTCCTACACAACAAGTACTTATCACTCACACACACTCACACAAACAGACACCCACTAACACATCTACAAACTCTCTACCTACTTTTTATTTAGATTCTTTTTTTTTATTCTTTATAATATGTTATTTTTCTATTAGTTTTAATTATTCATCTGTTTAAATACCGTCTCACGTCATGTACCGTTTAGCTTAAAATATAGTTTAATTTCACTAGGTATAAACTGGGGAGTGGGCACTGGTGACCTGTAATACAGGTTTTCTTCTAAACCTACAATAGGCACCAGCTCTCACAAAGCTAGTTACTTATTCTAAGTGACATAAAATGTATTACCACCTTGTACTTGATCTTTGTGAGAGAAATAAATTTATTTATTATTTATTATTATTATTTGCCAACCACGCCAACAGGCCCGTCAATTACCGATGTCTATGCATTTCCGTAGCAACGCCTGGCTTGTGTTTAATTTCACTTAGCGATCTCTTGTTATAGCGGCCTAGTTCCTCCCGGGAAAGCGGCCCTACCTATCTATACCTCGTCAACACGACAAACTGGTATTTTCAATCTATTTTAGTATCTCCATTAATAATTTCTAAGCAGCTAAAAAAATAAGTATTTCTTTGAAATTGCTTCTTTCTTGTGTATTGATTATTTTCAATTTAATCAACAAGTTATCGTAATTGCTTGGTTCTTGGAACTTAATTATTTGGTAGGATCAGAAAGATAGAATACTCTGTATTGTACAGACGCCAGCGCATCAAGCTACCCCAATCTGTCACACTTCCCCAATTGAAAGTAAACCTTATGCTTATGTGATAAAGTTGAGATCCATAAAAGAAATTTGACAGATTGGGATAGCTGGATGTGCTGGCGTCTGTACACACATTTCTTAAATATAAGTTTTAAAATTTGACATGCTTGTAATCTGTTTATTTTTAATGTAATGTTTTTATCTAATACTCTTTAAATGTTTTTACTTTTTTTTTTTTACTTTTCTACTAAAATGTTCCCGAGCTTAGGTGCAATTTTAATATTATGATTTGTAAGTGGAGGAGGTATGTAGGCCAATTTTTTTTTTGACGTTTTTGTCGTCCGATTTCCGCGAACGGGGTGTCCAGGGACGCGCCTCGCCGGAGGCTATTCAAAAACGACAAAAAGTGGATGGGTGGTTATGAAAAATTTTTGAAAAAAGGTCCAAAAACCTGTTTTTGCACCAGAAATTATGCCGAAATTTGGGTTATTTAAATGACACTGTAACTAAATGCTATAAATTATGTCTCGGGAGATAGCCGGGTAGTTATAGAAGCGATCTAGTCGCTTTTGTCATACAACTAGGCGACTAAATCGTGTCAACGAATTTAACAAAGTTGATTTTGCGAGTAAGTTGTATAGAAAACTCGGGAAAATCGATTTTCTTAAATTTTCCTGGGGCCGGGAGTAAATATTATGTGCCCACTCGTTAGGTATACTTAAATTACAAATTACAACACAAAAGGAATTATTAAAAACGGCCTAAAGTTAAAAAATTGTGTTATAAAATTGTGTTTTCTACTAAAATGTTCCCGAGCTTAGGTGCAATTTTAATATTATGATTTGTAAGTGGAGGAGGTATGTAGGCCAATTTTTTTTTTGACTTTTTTGTCGTCCGATTTCCGCGAACGGGGTGTCCAGGGACGCGCCTCGCCGGGGGCTATTCAAAAACGACAAAAAGTGGATGGGTGGTTATGAAAAATTTTTGAAAAAAGGTCCAAAAACCTGTTATTGCACCAGAAATTATGCCGAAATTTGGGTTATTTAAATGACACTGTAACTAAATGCTATAAATTATGTCTCGGGAGATAGCCGGGTAGTTATAGAAGCGATCTAGTCGCTTTTGTCATACAACTAGGCGACTAAATCGTGTCAACGAATTTAACAAAGTTGATTTTGCGAGTAAGTTGTATAGAAAACTCGGGAAAATCGATTTTCTTAAATTTTCCTGGGGCCGGGAGTAAATATTATGTGCCCACTCGTTAGGTATACTTAAATTACAAATTACAACACAAAAGGAATTATTAAAAACGGCCTAAAGTTAAAAAATTGTGTTATAAAATTGTGTTTTCTACTAAAATGTTCCCGAGTTTAGGTGCAATTTTAATATTATGATTTGTAAGTGGAGGGGGTATGTAGGCCAATTTTTTGACGTTTTTTTCGTCCGATTTCCGCGAACGGGGTGTCCAGGGACGCGCCTCGCCGGGGGCTATTCAAAAACGACAAAAAGTGGATGGGTGGTTATGAAAAATTTTTGAAAAAAGGTCCAAAAACCTGTTTTTGCACCAGAAATTATGCCGAAATTTGGGTTATTTAAATGACACTGTAACTAAATGCTATAAATTATGTCTCGGGAGATAGCCGGGTAGTTATAGAAGCGATCTAGTCGCTTTTGTCATACAACTAGGCGACTAAATCGTGTCAACGAATTTAACAAAGTTGATTTTGCGAGTAAGTTGTATAGAAAACTCGGGAAAATCGATTTTCTTAAATTTTCCTGGGGCCGGGAGTAAATATTATGTGCCCACTCGTTAGGTATACTTAAATTACAAATTACAACACAAAAGGAATTATTAAAAACGGCCTAAAGTTAAAAAATTGTGTTATAAAATTGTGTTTTCTACTAAAATGTTCCCGAGCTTAGGTGCAATTTTAATATTATGATTTGTAAGTGGAGGAGGTATGTAGGCCAATTTTTTTTTTGACGTTTTTGTCGTCCGATTTCCGCGAACGGGGTGTCCAGGGACGCGCCTCGCCGGGGGCTATTCAAAAACGACAAAAAGTGGATGGGTGGTTATGAAAAATTTTTGAAAAAAGGTCCAAAAACCTGTTTTTGCACCAGAAATTATGCCGAAATTTGGGTTATTTAAATGACACTGTAACTAAATGCTATAAATTATGTCTCGGGAGATAGCCGGGTAGTTATAGAAGCGATCTAGTCGCTTTTGTCATACAACTAGGCGACTAAATCGTGTCAACGAATTTAACAAAGTTGATTTTGCGAGTAAGTTGTATAGAAAACTCGGGAAAATCGATTTTCTTAAATTTTCCTGGGGCCGGGAGTAAATATTATGTGCCCACTCGTTAGGTATACTTAAATTACAAATTACAACACAAAAGGAATTATTAAAAACGGCCTAAAGTTAAAAAATTGTGTTATAAAATTGTGTTTTCTACTAAAATGTTCCCGAGCTTAGGTGCAATTTTAATATTATGATTTGTAAGTGGAGGAGGTATGTAGGCCAATTTTTTTTTTGACGTTTTTGTCGTCCGATTTCCGCGAACGGGGTGTCCAGGGACGCGCCTCGCCGGAGGCTATTCAAAAACGACAAAAAGTGGATGGGTGGTTATGAAAAATTTTTGAAAAAAGGTCCAAAAACCTGTTTTTGCACCAGAAATTATGCCGAAATTTGGGTTATTTAAATGACACTGTAACTAAATGCTATAAATTATGTCTCGGGAGATAGCCGGGTAGTTATAGAAGCGATCTAGTCGCTTTTGTCATACAACTAGGCGACTAAATCGTGTCAACGAATTTAACAAAGTTGATTTTGCGAGTAAGTTGTATAGAAAACTCGGGAAAATCGATTTTCTTAAATTTTCCTGGGGCCGGGAGTAAATATTATGTGCCCACTCGTTAGGTATACTTAAATTACAAATTACAACACAAAAGGAATTATTAAAAACGGCCTAAAGTTAAAAAATTGTGTTATAAAATTGTGTTTTCTACTAAAATGTTCCCGAGCTTAGGTGCAATTTTAATATTATGATTTGTAAGTGGAGGAGGTATGTAGGCCAATTTTTTTTTTGACGTTTTTGTCGTCCGATTTCCGCGAACGGGGTGTCCAGGGACGCGCCTCGCCGGGGGCTATTCAAAAACGACAAAAAGTGGATGGGTGGTTATGAAAAATTTTTGAAAAAAGGTCCAAAAACCTGTTTTTGCACCAGAAATTATGCCGAAATTTGGGTTATTTAAATGACACTGTAACTAAATGCTATAAATTATGTCTCGGGAGATAGCCGGGTAGTTATAGAAGCGATCTAGTCGCTTTTGTCATACAACTAGGCGACTAAATCGTGTCAACGAATTTAACAAAGTTGATTTTGCGAGTAAGTTGTATAGAAAACTCGGGAAAATCGATTTTCTTAAATTTTCCTGGGGCCGGGAGTAAATATTATGTGCCCACTCGTTAGGTATACTTAAATTACAAATTACAACACAAAAGGAATTATTAAAAACGGCCTAAAGTTAAAAAATTGTGTTATAAAATTGTGTTTTCTACTAAAATGTTCCCGAGCTTAGGTGCAATTTTAATATTATGATTTGTAAGTGGAGGAGGTATGTAGGCCAATTTTTTTTTTGACGTTTTTGTCGTCCGATTTCCGCGAACGGGGTGTCCAGGGACGCGCCTCGCCGGGGGCTATTCAAAAACGACAAAAAGTGGATGGGTGGTTATGAAAAATTTTTGAAAAAAGGTCCAAAAACCTGTTTTTGCACCAGAAATTATGCCGAAATTTGGGTTATTTAAATGACACTGTAACTAAATGCTATAAATTATGTCTCGGGAGATAGCCGGGTAGTTATAGAAGCGATCTAGTCGCTTTTGTCATACAACTAGGCGACTAAATCGTGTCAACGAATTTAACAAAGTTGATTTTGCGAGTAAGTTGTATAGAAAACTCGGGAAAATCGATTTTCTTAAATTTTCCTGGGGCCGGGAGTAAATATTATGTGCCCACTCGTTAGGTATACTTAAATTACAAATTACAACACAAAAGGAATTATTAAAAACGGCCTAAAGTTAAAAAATTGTGTTATAAAATTGTGTTTTCTACTAAAATGTTCCCGAGCTTAGGTGCAATTTTAATATTATGATTTGTAAGTGGAGGGGGTATGTAGGCCAATTTTTTGACGTTTTTGTCGTCCGATTTCCGCGAACGGGGTGTCCAGGGACGCGCCTCGCCGGGGGCTATTCAAAAACGACAAAAAGTGGATGGGTGGTTATGAAAAATTTTTGAAAAAAGGTCCAAAAACCTGTTTTTGCACCAGAAATTATGCCGAAATTTGGGTTATTTAAATGACACTGTAACTAAATGCTATAAATTATGTCTCGGGAGATAGCCGGGTAGTTATAGAAGCGATCTAGTCGCTTTTGTCATACAACTAGGCGACTAAATCGTGTCAACGAATTTAACAAAGTTGATTTTGCGAGTAAGTTGTATAGAAAACTCGGGAAAATCGATTTTCTTAAATTTTCCTGGGGCCGGGAGTAAATATTATGTGCCCACTCGTTAGGTATACTTAAATTACAAATTACAACACAAAAGGAATTATTAAAAACGGCCTAAAGTTAAAAAATTGTGTTATAAAATTGTGTTTTCTACTAAAATGTTCCCGAGCTTAGGTGCAATTTTAATATTATGATTTGTAAGTGGAGGAGGTATGTAGGCCAATTTTTTTTTTGACGTTTTTGTCGTCCGATTTCCGCGAACGGGGTGTCCAGGGACGCGCCTCGCCGGGGGCTATTCAAAAACGACAAAAAGTGGATGGGTGGTTATGAAAAATTTTTGAAAAAAGGTCCAAAAACCTGTTTTTGCACCAGAAATTATGCCGAAATTTGGGTTATTTAAATGACACTGTAACTAAATGCTATAAATTATGTCTCGGGAGATAGCCGGGTAGTTATAGAAGCGATCTAGTCGCTTTTGTCATACAACTAGGCGACTAAATCGTGTCAACGAATTTAACAAAGTTGATTTTGCGAGTAAGTTGTATAGAAAACTCGGGAAAATCGATTTTCTTAAATTTTCCTGGGGCCGGGAGTAAATATTATGTGCCCACTCGTTAGGTATACTTAAATTACAAATTACAACACAAAAGGAATTATTAAAAACGGCCTAAAGTTAAAAAATTGTGTTATAAAATTGTGTTTTCTACTAAAATGTTCCCGAGCTTAGGTGCAATTTTAATATTATGATTTGTAAGTGGAGGAGGTATGTAGGCCAATTTTTTTTTTGACGTTTTTGTCGTCCGATTTCCGCGAACGGGGTGTCCAGGGACGCGCCTCGCCGGGGGCTATTCAAAAACGACAAAAAGTGGATGGGTGGTTATGAAAAATTTTTGAAAAAAGGTCCAAAAACCTGTTTTTGCACCAGAAATTATGCCGAAATTTGGGTTATTTAAATGACACTGTAACTAAATGCTATAAATTATGTCTCGGGAGATAGCCGGGTAGTTATAGAAGCGATCTAGTCGCTTTTGTCATACAACTAGGCGACTAAATCGTGTCAACGAATTTAACAAAGTTGATTTTGCGAGTAAGTTGTATAGAAAACTCGGGAAAATCGATTTTCTTAAATTTTCCTGGGGCCGGGAGTAAATATTATGTGCCCACTCGTTAGGTATACTTAAATTACAAATTACAACACAAAAGGAATTATTAAAAACGGCCTAAAGTTAAAAAATTGTGTTATAAAATTGTGTTTTCTACTAAAATGTTCCCGAGCTTAGGTGCAATTTTAATATTATGATTTGTAAGTGGAGGAGGTATGTAGGCCAATTTTTTTTTTGACGTTTTTGTCGTCCGATTTCCGCGAACGGGGTGTCCAGGGACGCGCCTTGCCGGGGGCTATTCAAAAACGACAAAAAGTGGATGGGTGGTTATGAAAAATTTTTGAAAAAAGGTCCAAAAACCTGTTTTTGCACCAGAAATTATGCCGAAATTTGGGTTATTTAAACGACACTGTAACTAAATGCTATAAATTATGTCTCGGGAGATAGCCGGGTAGTTATAGAAGCGATCTAGTCGCTTTTGTCATACAACTAGGCGACTAAATCGTGTCAACGAATTTAACAAAGTTGATTTTGCGAGTAAGTTGTATAGAAAACTCGGGAAAATCGATTTTCTTAAATTTTCCTGGGGCCGGGAGTAAATATTATGTGCCCACTCGTTAGGTATACTTAAATTACAAATTACAACACAAAAGGAATTATTAAAAACGGCCTAAAGTTAAAAAATTGTGTTATAAAATTGTGTTTTCTACTAAAATGTTCCCGAGCTTAGGTGCAATTTTAATATTATGATTTGTAAGTGGAGGAGGTATGTAGGCCAATTTTTTTTTTGACGTTTTTGTCGTCCGATTTCCGCGAACGGGGTGTCCAGGGACGCGCCTCGCCGGGGGCTATTCAAAAACGACAAAAAGTGGATGGGTGGTTATGAAAAATTTTTGAAAAAAGGTCCAAAAACCTGTTTTTGCACCAGAAATTATGCCGAAATTTGGGTTATTTAAATGACACTGTAACTAAATGCTATAAATTATGTCTCGGGAGATAGCCGGGTAGTTATAGAAGCGATCTAGTCGCTTTTGTCATACAACTAGGCGACTAAATCGTGTCAACGAATTTAACAAAGTTGATTTTGCGAGTAAGTTGTATAGAAAACTCGGGAAAATCGATTTTCTTAAATTTTCCTGGGGCCGGGAGTAAATATTATGTGCCCACTCGTTAGGTATACTTAAATTACAAATTACAACACAAAAGGAATTATTAAAAACGGCCTAAAGTTAAAAAATTGTGTTATAAAATTGTGTTTTCTACTAAAATGTTCCCGAGCTTAGGTGCAATTTTAATATTATGATTTGTAAGTGGAGGAGGTATGTAGGCCAATTTTTTTTTTGACGTTTTTGTCGTCCGATTTCCGCGAACGGGGTGTCCAGGGACGCGCCTCGCCGGGGGCTATTCAAAAACGACAAAAAGTGGATGGGTGGTTATGAAAAATTTTTGAAAAACGGTCCAAAAACCTGTTTTTGCACCAGAAATTATGCCGAAATTTGGGTTATTTAAATGACACTGTAACTAAATGCTATAAATTATGTCTCGGGAGATAGCCGGGTAGTTATAGAAGCGATCTAGTCGCTTTTGTCATACAACTAGGCGACTAAATCGTGTCAACGAATTTAACAAAGTTGATTTTGCGAGTAAGTTGTATAGAAAACTCGGGAAAATCGATTTTCTTAAATTTTCCTGGGGCCGGGAGTAAATATTATGTGCCCACTCGTTAGGTATACTTAAATTACAAATTACAACACAAAAGGAATTATTAAAAACGGCCTAAAGTTAAAAAATTGTGTTATAAAATTGTGTTTTCTACTAAAATGTTCCCGAGCTTAGGTGCAATTTTAATATTATGATTTGTAAGTGGAGGAGGTATGTAGGCCAATTTTTTTTTTGACGTTTTTGTCGTCCGATTTCCGCGAACGGGGTGTCCAGGGACGCGCCTCGCCGGGGGCTATTCAAAAACGACAAAAAGTGGATGGGTGGTTATGAAAAATTTTTGAAAAAAGGTCCAAAAACCTGTTTTTGCACCAGAAATTATGCCGAAATTTGGGTTATTTAAATGACACTGTAACTAAATGCTATAAATTATGTCTCGGGAGATAGCCGGGTAGTTATAGAAGCGATCTAGTCGCTTTTGTCATACAACTAGGCGACTAAATCGTGTCAACGAATTTAACAAAGTTGATTTTGCGAGTAAGTTGTATAGAAAACTCGGGAAAATCGATTTTCTTAAATTTTCCTGGGGCCGGGAGTAAATATTATGTGCCCACTCGTTAGGTATACTTAAATTACAAATTACAACACAAAAGGAATTATTAAAAACGGCCTAAAGTTAAAAAATTGTGTTATAAAATTGTGTTTTCTACTAAAATGTTCCCGAGCTTAGGTGCAATTTTAATATTATGATTTGTAAGTGGAGGAGGTATGTAGGCCAATTTTTTTTTTGACGTTTTTGTCGTCCGATTTCCGCGAACGGGGTGTCCAGGGACGCGCCTCGCCGGGGGCTATTCAAAAACGACAAAAAGTGGATGGGTGGTTATGAAAAATTTTTGAAAAAAGGTCCAAAAACCTGTTTTTGCACCAGAAATTATGCCGAAATTTGGGTTATTTAAATGACACTGTAACTAAATGCTATAAATTATGTCTCGGGAGATAGCCGGGTAGTTATAGAAGCGATCTAGTCGCTTTTGTCATACAACTAGGCGACTAAATCGTGTCAACGAATTTAACAAAGTTGATTTTGCGAGTAAGTTGTATAGAAAACTCGGGAAAATCGATTTTCTTAAATTTTCCTGGGGCCGGGAGTAAATATTATGTGCCCACTCGTTAGGTATACTTAAATTACAAATTACAACACAAAAGGAATTATTAAAAACGGCCTAAAGTTAAAAAATTGTGTTATAAAATTGTGTTTTCTACTAAAATGTTCCCGAGCTTAGGTGCAATTTTAATATTATGATTTGTAAGTGGAGGAGGTATGTAGGCCAATTTTTTTTTTGACGTTTTTGTCGTCCGATTTCCGCGAACGGGGTGTCCAGGGACGCGCCTTGCCGGGGGCTATTCAAAAACGACAAAAAGTGGATGGGTGGTTATGAAAAATTTTTGAAAAAAGGTCCAAAAACCTGTTTTTGCACCAGAAATTATGCCGAAATTTGGGTTATTTAAACGACACTGTAACTAAATGCTATAAATTATGTCTCGGGAGATAGCCGGGTAGTTATAGAAGCGATCTAGTCGCTTTTGTCATACAACTAGGCGACTAAATCGTGTCAACGAATTTAACAAAGTTGATTTTGCGAGTAAGTTGTATAGAAAACTCGGGAAAATCGATTTTCTTAAATTTTCCTGGGGCCGGGAGTAAATATTATGTGCCCACTCGTTAGGTATACTTAAATTACAAATTACAACACAAAAGGAATTATTAAAAACGGCCTAAAGTTAAAAAATTGTGTTATAAAATTGTGTTTTCTACTAAAATGTTCCCGAGCTTAGGTGCAATTTTAATATTATGATTTGTAAGTGGAGGGGGTATGTAGGCCAATTTTTTTTTTGACGTTTTTGTCGTCCGATTTCCGCGAACGGGGTGTCCAGGGACGCGCCTCGCCGGGGGCTATTCAAAAACGACAAAAAGTGGATGGGTGGTTATGAAAAATTTTTGAAAAAAGGTCCAAAAACCTGTTTTTGCACCAGAAATTATGCCGAAATTTGGGTTATTTAAATGACACTGTAACTAAATGCTATAAATTATGTCTCGGGAGATAGCCGGGTAGTTATAGAAGCGATCTAGTCGCTTTTGTCATACAACTAGGCGACTAAATCGTGTCAACGAATTTAACAAAGTTGATTTTGCGAGTAAGTTGTATAGAAAACTCGGGAAAATCGATTTTCTTAAATTTTCCTGGGGCCGGGAGTAAATATTATGTGCCCACTCGTTAGGTATACTTAAATTACAAATTACAACACAAAAGGAATTATTAAAAACGGCCTAAAGTTAAAAAATTGTGTTATAAAATTGTGTTTTCTACTAAAATGTTCCCGAGCTTAGGTGCAATTTTAATATTATGATTTGTAAGTGGAGGAGGTATGTAGGCCAATTTTTTTTTTGACGTTTTTGTCGTCCGATTTCCGCGAACGGGGTGTCCAGGGACGCGCCTCGCCGGGGGCTATTCAAAAACGACAAAAAGTGGATGGGTGGTTATGAAAAATTTTTGAAAAACGGTCCAAAAACCTGTTTTTGCACCAGAAATTATGCCGAAATTTGGGTTATTTAAATGACACTGTAACTAAATGCTATAAATTATGTCTCGGGAGATAGCCGGGTAGTTATAGAAGCGATCTAGTCGCTTTTGTCATACAACTAGGCGACTAAATCGTGTCAACGAATTTAACAAAGTTGATTTTGCGAGTAAGTTGTATAGAAAACTCGGGAAAATCGATTTTCTTAAATTTTCCTGGGGCCGGGAGTAAATATTATGTGCCCACTCGTTAGGTATACTTAAATTACAAATTACAACACAAAAGGAATTATTAAAAACGGCCTAAAGTTAAAAAATTGTGTTATAAAATTGTGTTTTCTACTAAAATGTTCCCGAGCTTAGGTGCAATTTTAATATTATGATTTGTAAGTGGAGGAGGTATGTAGGCCAATTTTTTTTTTGACGTTTTTGTCGTCCGATTTCCGCGAACGGGGTGTCCAGGGACGCGCCTCGCCGGGGGCTATTCAAAAACGACAAAAAGTGGATGGGTGGTTATGAAAAATTTTTGAAAAAAGGTCCAAAAACCTGTTTTTGCACCAGAAATTATGCCGAAATTTGGGTTATTTAAATGACACTGTAACGAAATGCTATAAATTATGTCTCGAGAGATAGCCGGGTAGTTATAGAAGCGATCTAGTCGCTTTTGTCATACAACTAGGCGACTAAATCGTGTCAACGAATTTAACAAAGTTGATTTTGCGAGTAAGTTGTATAGAAAACTCGGGAAAATCGATTTTCTTAAATTTTCCTGGGGCCGGGAGTAAATATTATGTGCCCACTCGTTAGGTATACTTAAATTACAAATTACAACACAAAAGGAATTATTAAAAACGGCCTAAAGTTAAAAAATTGTGTTATAAAATTGTGTTTTCTACTAAAATGTTCCCGAGCTTAGGTGCAATTTTAATATTATGATTTGTAAGTGGAGGAGGTATGTAGGCCAATTTTTTTTTTGACGTTTTTGTCGTCCGATTTCCGCGAACGGGGTGTCCAGGGACGCGCCTCGCCGGGGGCTATTCAAAAACGACAAAAAGTGGATGGGTGGTTATGAAACATTTTTGAAAAAAGGTCCAAAAACCTGTTTTTGCACCAGAAATTATGCCGAAATTTGGGTTATTTAAATGACACTGTAACTAAATGCTATAAATTATGTCTCGGAAGATAGCCGGGTAGTTATAGAAGCGATCTAGTCGCTTTTGTCATACAACTAGGCGACTAAATCGTGTCAACGAATTTAACAAAGTTGATTTTGCGAGTAAGTTGTATAGAAAACTCGGGAAAATCGATTTTCTTAAATTTTCCTGGGGCCGGGAGTAAATATTATGTGCCCACTCGTTAGGTATACTTAAATTACAAATTACAACACAAAAGGAATTATTAAAAACGGCCTAAAGTTAAAAAATTGTGTTATAAAATTGTGTTTTCTACTAAAATGTTCCCGAGCTTAGGTGCAATTTTAATATTATGATTTGTAAGTGGAGGAGGTATGTAGGCCAATTTTTTTTTTGACGTTTTTGTCGTCCGATTTCCGCGAACGGGGTGTCCAGGGACGCGCCTCGCCGGGGGCTATTCAAAAACGACAAAAAGTGGATGGGTGGTTATGAAAAATTTTTGAAAAAAGGTCCAAAAACCTGTTTTTGCACCAGAAATTATGCCGAAATTTGGGTTATTTAAATGACACTGTAACTAAATGCTATAAATTATGTCTCGGGAGATAGCCGGGTAGTTATAGAAGCGATCTAGTCGCTTTTGTCATACAACTAGGCGACTAAATCGTGTCAACGAATTTAACAAAGTTGATTTTGCGAGTAAGTTGTATAGAAAACTCGGGAAAATCGATTTTCTTAAATTTTCCTGGGGCCGGGAGTAAATATTATGTGCCCACTCGTTAGGTATACTTAAATTACAAATTACAACACAAAAGGAATTATTAAAAACGGCCTAAAGTTAAAAAATTGTGTTATAAAATTGTGTTTTCTACTAAAATGTTCCCGAGCTTAGGTGCAATTTTAATATTATGATTTGTAAGTGGAGGAGGTATGTAGGCCAATTTTTTTTTTGACGTTTTTGTCGTCCGATTTCCGCGAACGGGGTGTCCAGGGACGCGCCTTGCCGGGGGCTATTCAAAAACGACAAAAAGTGGATGGGTGGTTATGAAAAATTTTTGAAAAAAGGTCCAAAAACCTGTTTTTGCACCAGAAATTATGCCGAAATTTGGGTTATTTAAACGACACTGTAACTAAATGCTATAAATTATGTCTCGGGAGATAGCCGGGTAGTTATAGAAGCGATCTAGTCGCTTTTGTCATACAACTAGGCGACTAAATCGTGTCAACGAATTTAACAAAGTTGATTTTGCGAGTAAGTTGTATAGAAAACTCGGGAAAATCGATTTTCTTAAATTTTCCTGGGGCCGGGAGTAAATATTATGTGCCCACTCGTTAGGTATACTTAAATTACAAATTACAACACAAAAGGAATTATTAAAAACGGCCTAAAGTTAAAAAATTGTGTTATAAAATTGTGTTTTCTACTAAAATGTTCCCGAGCTTAGGTGCAATTTTAATATTATGATTTGTAAGTGGAGGGGGTATGTAGGCCAATTTTTTTTTTGACGTTTTTGTCGTCCGATTTCCGCGAACGGGGTGTCCAGGGACGCGCCTCGCCGGGGGCTATTCAAAAACGACAAAAAGTGGATGGGTGGTTATGAAAAATTTTTGAAAAAAGGTCCAAAAACCTGTTTTTGCACCAGAAATTATGCCGAAATTTGGGTTATTTAAATGACACTGTAACTAAATGCTATAAATTATGTCTCGGGAGATAGCCGGGTAGTTATAGAAGCGATCTAGTCGCTTTTGTCATACAACTAGGCGACTAAATCGTGTCAACGAATTTAACAAAGTTGATTTTGCGAGTAAGTTGTATAGAAAACTCGGGAAAATCGATTTTCTTAAATTTTCCTGGGGCCGGGAGTAAATATTATGTGCCCACTCGTTAGGTATACTTAAATTACAAATTACAACACAAAAGGAATTATTAAAAACGGCCTAAAGTTAAAAAATTGTGTTATAAAATTGTGTTTTCTACTAAAATGTTCCCGAGCTTAGGTGCAATTTTAATATTATGATTTGTAAGTGGAGGAGGTATGTAGGCCAATTTTTTTTTTGACGTTTTTGTCGTCCGATTTCCGCGAACGGGGTGTCCAGGGACGCGCCTCGCCGGGGGCTATTCAAAAACGACAAAAAGTGGATGGGTGGTTATGAAAAATTTTTGAAAAACGGTCCAAAAACCTGTTTTTGCACCAGAAATTATGCCGAAATTTGGGTTATTTAAATGACACTGTAACTAAATGCTATAAATTATGTCTCGGGAGATAGCCGGGTAGTTATAGAAGCGATCTAGTCGCTTTTGTCATACAACTAGGCGACTAAATCGTGTCAACGAATTTAACAAAGTTGATTTTGCGAGTAAGTTGTATAGAAAACTCGGGAAAATCGATTTTCTTAAATTTTCCTGGGGCCGGGAGTAAATATTATGTGCCCACTCGTTAGGTATACTTAAATTACAAATTACAACACAAAAGGAATTATTAAAAACGGCCTAAAGTTAAAAAATTGTGTTATAAAATTGTGTTTTCTACTAAAATGTTCCCGAGCTTAGGTGCAATTTTAATATTATGATTTGTAAGTGGAGGAGGTATGTAGGCCAATTTTTTTTTTGACGTTTTTGTCGTCCGATTTCCGCGAACGGGGTGTCCAGGGACGCGCCTCGCCGGGGGCTATTCAAAAACGACAAAAAGTGGATGGGTGGTTATGAAAAATTTTTGAAAAAAGGTCCAAAAACCTGTTTTTGCACCAGAAATTATGCCGAAATTTGGGTTATTTAAATGACACTGTAACTAAATGCTATAAATTATGTCTCGGGAGATAGCCGGGTAGTTATAGAAGCGATCTAGTCGCTTTTGTCATACAACTAGGCGACTAAATCGTGTCAACGAATTTAACAAAGTTGATTTTGCGAGTAAGTTGTATAGAAAACTCGGGAAAATCGATTTTCTTAAATTTTCCTGGGGCCGGGAGTAAATATTATGTGCCCACTCGTTAGGTATACTTAAATTACAAATTACAACACAAAAGGAATTATTAAAAACGGCCTAAAGTTAAAAAATTGTGTTATAAAATTGTGTTTTCTACTAAAATGTTCCCGAGCTTAGGTGCAATTTTAATATTATGATTTGTAAGTGGAGGAGGTATGTAGGCCAATTTTTTTTTTGACGTTTTTGTCGTCCGATTTCCGCGAACGGGGTGTCCAGGGACGCGCCTCGCCGGGGGCTATTCAAAAACGACAAAAAGTGGATGGGTGGTTATGAAAAATTTTTGAAAAAAGGTCCAAAAACCTGTTTTTGCACCAGAAATTATGCCGAAATTTGGGTTATTTAAATGACACTGTAACTAAATGCTATAAATTATGTCTCGGGAGATAGCCGGGTAGTTATAGAAGCGATCTAGTCGCTTTTGTCATACAACTAGGCGACTAAATCGTGTCAACGAATTTAACAAAGTTGATTTTGCGAGTAAGTTGTATAGAAAACTCGGGAAAATCGATTTTCTTAAATTTTCCTGGGGCCGGGAGTAAATATTATGTGCCCACTCGTTAGGTATACTTAAATTACAAATTACAACACAAAAGGAATTATTAAAAACGGCCTAAAGTTAAAAAATTGTGTTATAAAATTGTGTTTTCTACTAAAATGTTCCCGAGCTTAGGTGCAATTTTAATATTATGATTTGTAAGTGGAGGAGGTATGTAGGCCAATTTTTTTTTTGACGTTTTTGTCGTCCGATTTCCGCGAACGGGGTGTCCAGGGACGCGCCTTGCCGGGGGCTATTCAAAAACGACAAAAAGTGGATGGGTGGTTATGAAAAATTTTTGAAAAAAGGTCCAAAAACCTGTTTTTGCACCAGAAATTATGCCGAAATTTGGGTTATTTAAACGACACTGTAACTAAATGCTATAAATTATGTCTCGGGAGATAGCCGGGTAGTTATAGAAGCGATCTAGTCGCTTTTGTCATACAACTAGGCGACTAAATCGTGTCAACGAATTTAACAAAGTTGATTTTGCGAGTAAGTTGTATAGAAAACTCGGGAAAATCGATTTTCTTAAATTTTCCTGGGGCCGGGAGTAAATATTATGTGCCCACTCGTTAGGTATACTTAAATTACAAATTACAACACAAAAGGAATTATTAAAAACGGCCTAAAGTTAAAAAATTGTGTTATAAAATTGTGTTTTCTACTAAAATGTTCCCGAGCTTAGGTGCAATTTTAATATTATGATTTGTAAGTGGAGGAGGTATGTAGGCCAATTTTTTTTTTGACGTTTTTGTCGTCCGATTTCCGCGAACGGGGTGTCCAGGGACGCGCCTCGCCGGGGGCTATTCAAAAACGACAAAAAGTGGATGGGTGGTTATGAAAAATTTTTGAAAAAAGGTCCAAAAACCTGTTTTTGCACCAGAAATTATGCCGAAATTTGGGTTATTTAAATGACACTGTAACTAAATGCTATAAATTATGTCTCGGGAGATAGCCGGGTAGTTATAGAAGCGATCTAGTCGCTTTTGTCATACAACTAGGCGACTAAATCGTGTCAACGAATTTAACAAAGTTGATTTTGCGAGTAAGTTGTATAGAAAACTCGGGAAAATCGATTTTCTTAAATTTTCCTGGGGCCGGGAGTAAATATTATGTGCCCACTCGTTAGGTATACTTAAATTACAAATTACAACACAAAAGGAATTATTAAAAACGGCCTAAAGTTAAAAAATTGTGTTATAAAATTGTGTTTTCTACTAAAATGTTCCCGAGCTTAGGTGCAATTTTAATATTATGATTTGTAAGTGGAGGAGGTATGTAGGCCAATTTTTTTTTTGACGTTTTTGTCGTCCGATTTCCGCGAACGGGGTGTCCAGGGACGCGCCTCGCCGGGGGCTATTCAAAAACGACAAAAAGTGGATGGGTGGTTATGAAAAATTTTTGAAAAAAGGTCCAAAAACCTGTTTTTGCACCAGAAATTATGCCGAAATTTGGGTTATTTAAATGACACTGTAACTAAATGCTATAAATTATGTCTCGGGAGATAGCCGGGTAGTTATAGAAGCGATCTAGTCGCTTTTGTCATACAACTAGGCGACTAAATCGTGTCAACGAATTTAACAAAGTTGATTTTGCGAGTAAGTTGTATAGAAAACTCGGGAAAATCGATTTTCTTAAATTTTCCTGGGGCCGGGAGTAAATATTATGTGCCCACTCGTTAGGTATACTTAAATTACAAATTACAACACAAAAGGAATTATTAAAAACGGCCTAAAGTTAAAAAATTGTGTTATAAAATTGTGTTTTCTACTAAAATGTTCCCGAGCTTAGGTGCAATTTTAATATTATGATTTGTAAGTGGAGGAGGTATGTAGGCCAATTTTTTTTTTGACGTTTTTGTCGTCCGATTTCCGCGAACGGGGTGTCCAGGGACGCGCCTCGCCGGGGGCTATTCAAAAACGACAAAAAGTGGATGGGTGGTTATGAAAAATTTTTGAAAAAAGGTCCAAAAACCTGTTTTTGCACCAGAAATTATGCCGAAATTTGGGTTATTTAAATGACACTGTAACTAAATGCTATAAATTATGTCTCGGGAGATAGCCGGGTAGTTATAGAAGCGATCTAGTCGCTTTTGTCATACAACTAGGCGACTAAATCGTGTCAACGAATTTAACAAAGTTGATTTTGCGAGTAAGTTGTATAGAAAACTCGGGAAAATCGATTTTCTTAAATTTTCCTGGGGCCGGGAGTAAATATTATGTGCCCACTCGTTAGGTATACTTAAATTACAAATTACAACACAAAAGGAATTATTAAAAACGGCCTAAAGTTAAAAAATTGTGTTATAAAATTGTGTTTTCTACTAAAATGTTCCCGAGCTTAGGTGCAATTTTAATATTATGATTTGTAAGTGGAGGAGGTATGTAGGCCAATTTTTTTTTTGACGTTTTTGTCGTCCGATTTCCGCGAACGGGGTGTCCAGGGACGCGCCTCGCCGGGGGCTATTCAAAAACGACAAAAAGTGGATGGGTGGTTATGAAAAATTTTTGAAAAAAGGTCCAAAAACCTGTTTTTGCACCAGAAATTATGCCGAAATTTGGGTTATTTAAATGACACTGTAACTAAATGCTATAAATTATGTCTCGGGAGATAGCCGGGTAGTTATAGAAGCGATCTAGTCGCTTTTGTCATACAACTAGGCGACTAAATCGTGTCAACGAATTTAACAAAGTTGATTTTGCGAGTAAGTTGTATAGAAAACTCGGGAAAATCGATTTTCTTAAATTTTCCTGGGGCCGGGAGTAAATATTATGTGCCCACTCGTTAGGTATACTTAAATTACAAATTACAACACAAAAGGAATTATTAAAAACGGCCTAAAGTTAAAAAATTGTGTTATAAAATTGTGTTTTCTACTAAAATGTTCCCGAGCTTAGGTGCAATTTTAATATTATGATTTGTAAGTGGAGGAGGTATGTAGGCCAATTTTTTTTTTGACGTTTTTGTCGTCCGATTTCCGCGAACGGGGTGTCCAGGGACGCGCCTCGCCGGGGGCTATTCAAAAACGACAAAAAGTGGATGGGTGGTTATGAAAAATTTTTGAAAAAAGGTCCAAAAACCTGTTTTTGCACCAGAAATTATGCCGAAATTTGGGTTATTTAAATGACACTGTAACTAAATGCTATAAATTATGTCTCGGGAGATAGCCGGGTAGTTATAGAAGCGATCTAGTCGCTTTTGTCATACAACTAGGCGACTAAATCGTGTCAACGAATTTAACAAAGTTGATTTTGCGAGTAAGTTGTATAGAAAACTCGGGAAAATCGATTTTCTTAAATTTTCCTGGGGCCGGGAGTAAATATTATGTGCCCACTCGTTAGGTATACTTAAATTACAAATTACAACACAAAAGGAATTATTAAAAACGGCCTAAAGTTAAAAAATTGTGTTATAAAATTGTGTTTTCTACTAAAATGTTCCCGAGCTTAGGTGCAATTTTAATATTATGATTTGTAAGTGGAGGAGGTATGTAGGCCAATTTTTTTTTTGACGTTTTTGTCGTCCGATTTCCGCGAACGGGGTGTCCAGGGACGCGCCTCGCCGGGGGCTATTCAAAAACGACAAAAAGTGGATGGGTGGTTATGAAAAATTTTTGAAAAAAGGTCCAAAAACCTGTTTTTGCACCAGAAATTATGCCGAAATTTGGGTTATTTAAATGACACTGTAACTAAATGCTATAAATTATGTCTCGGGAGATAGCCGGGTAGTTACAGAAGCGATCTAGTCGCTTTTGTCATACAACTAGGCGACTAAATCGTGTCAACGAATTTAACAAAGTTGATTTTGCGAGTAAGTTGTATAGAAAACTCGGGAAAATCGATTTTCTTAAATTTTCCTGGGGCCGGGAGTAAATATTATGTGCCCACTCGTTAGGTATACTTAAATTACAAATTACAACACAAAAGGAATTATTAAAAACGGCCTAAAGTTAAAAAATTGTGTTATAAAATTGTGTTTTCTACTAAAATGTTCCCGAGCTTAGGTGCAATTTTAATATTATGATTTGTAAGTGGAGGAGGTATGTAGGCCAATTTTTTTTTTGACGTTTTTGTCGTCCGATTTCCGCGAACGGGGTGTCCAGGGACGCGCCTCGCCGGGGGCTATTCAAAAACGACAAAAAGTGGATGGGTGGTTATGAAACATTTTTGAAAAAAGGTCCAAAAACCTGTTTTTGCACCAGAAATTATGCCGAAATTTGGGTTATTTAAATGACACTGTAACTAAATGCTATAAATTATGTCTCGGGAGATAGCCGGGTAGTTATAGAAGCGATCTAGTCGCTTTTGTCATACAACTAGGCGACTAAATCGTGTCAACGAATTTAACAAAGTTGATTTTGCGAGTAAGTTGTATAGAAAACTCGGGAAAATCGATTTTCTTAAATTTTCCTGGGGCCGGGAGTAAATATTATGTGCCCACTCGTTAGGTATACTTAAATTACAAATTACAACACAAAAGGAATTATTAAAAACGGCCTAAAGTTAAAAAATTGTGTTATAAAATTGTGTTTTCTACTAAAATGTTCCCGAGCTTAGGTGCAATTTTAATATTATGATTTGTAAGTGGAGGAGGTATGTAGGCCAATTTTTTTTTTGACGTTTTTGTCGTCCGATTTCCGCGAACGGGGTGTCCAGGGACGCGCCTCGCCGGGGGCTATTCAAAAACGACAAAAAGTGGATGGGTGGTTATGAAAAATTTTTGAAAAAAGGTCCAAAAACCTGTTTTTGCACCAGAAATTATGCCGAAATTTGGGTTATTTAAATGACACTGTAACTAAATGCTATAAATTATGTCTCGGGAGATAGCCGGGTAGTTATAGAAGCGATCTAGTCGCTTTTGTCATACAACTAGGCGACTAAATCGTGTCAACGAATTTAACAAAGTTGATTTTGCGAGTAAGTTGTATAGAAAACTCGGGAAAATCGATTTTCTTAAATTTTCCTGGGGCCGGGAGTAAATATTATGTGCCCACTCGTTAGGTATACTTAAATTACAAATTACAACACAAAAGGAATTATTAAAAACGGCCTAAAGTTAAAAAATTGTGTTATAAAATTGTGTTTTCTACTAAAATGTTCCCGAGCTTAGGTGCAATTTTAATATTATGATTTGTAAGTGGAGGAGGTATGTAGGCCAATTTTTTTTTTGACGTTTTTGTCGTCCGATTTCCGCGAACGGGGTGTCCAGGGACGCGCCTCGCCGGGGGCTATTCAAAAACGACAAAAAGTGGATGGGTGGTTATGAAAAATTTTTGAAAAAAGGTCCAAAAACCTGTTTTTGCACCAGAAATTATGCCGAAATTTGGGTTATTTAAATGACACTGTAACTAAATGCTATAAATTATGTCTCGGGAGATAGCCGGGTAGTTATAGAAGCGATCTAGTCGCTTTTGTCATACAACTAGGCGACTAAATCGTGTCAACGAATTTAACAAAGTTGATTTTGCGAGTAAGTTGTATAGAAAACTCGGGAAAATCGATTTTCTTAAATTTTCCTGGGGCCGGGAGTAAATATTATGTGCCCACTCGTTAGGTATACTTAAATTACAAATTACAACACAAAAGGAATTATTAAAAACGGCCTAAAGTTAAAAAATTGTGTTATAAAATTGTGTTTTCTACTAAAATGTTCCCGAGCTTAGGTGCAATTTTAATATTATGATTTGTAAGTGGAGGAGGTATGTAGGCCAATTTTTTTTTTGACGTTTTTGTCGTCCGATTTCCGCGAACGGGGTGTCCAGGGACGCGCCTCGCCGGGGGCTATTCAAAAACGACAAAAAGTGGATGGGTGGTTATGAAAAATTTTTGAAAAAAGGTCCAAAAACCTGTTTTTGCACCAGAAATTATGCCGAAATTTGGGTTATTTAAATGACACTGTAACTAAATGCTATAAATTATGTCTCGGGAGATAGCCGGGTAGTTACAGAAGCGATCTAGTCGCTTTTGTCATACAACTAGGCGACTAAATCGTGTCAACGAATTTAACAAAGTTGATTTTGCGAGTAAGTTGTATAGAAAACTCGGGAAAATCGATTTTCTTAAATTTTCCTGGGGCCGGGAGTAAATATTATGTGCCCACTCGTTAGGTATACTTAAATTACAAATTACAACACAAAAGGAATTATTAAAAACGGCCTAAAGTTAAAAAATTGTGTTATAAAATTGTGTTTTCTACTAAAATGTTCCCGAGCTTAGGTGCAATTTTAATATTATGATTTGTAAGTGGAGGAGGTATGTAGGCCAATTTTTTTTTTGACGTTTTTGTCGTCCGATTTCCGCGAACGGGGTGTCCAGGGACGCGCCTCGCCGGGGGCTATTCAAAAACGACAAAAAGTGGATGGGTGGTTATGAAACATTTTTGAAAAAAGGTCCAAAAACCTGTTTTTGCACCAGAAATTATGCCGAAATTTGGGTTATTTAAATGACACTGTAACTAAATGCTATAAATTATGTCTCGGGAGATAGCCGGGTAGTTATAGAAGCGATCTAGTCGCTTTTGTCATACAACTAGGCGACTAAATCGTGTCAACGAATTTAACAAAGTTGATTTTGCGAGTAAGTTGTATAGAAAACTCGGGAAAATCGATTTTCTTAAATTTTCCTGGGGCCGGGAGTAAATATTATGTGCCCACTCGTTAGGTATACTTAAATTACAAATTACAACACAAAAGGAATTATTAAAAACGGCCTAAAGTTAAAAAATTGTGTTATAAAATTGTGTTTTCTACTAAAATGTTCCCGAGCTTAGGTGCAATTTTAATATTATGATTTGTAAGTGGAGGAGGTATGTAGGCCAATTTTTTTTTTGACGTTTTTGTCGTCCGATTTCCGCGAACGGGGTGTCCAGGGACGCGCCTCGCCGGGGGCTATTCAAAAACGACAAAAAGTGGATGGGTGGTTATGAAAAATTTTTGAAAAACGGTCCAAAAACCTGTTTTTGCACCAGAAATTATGCCGAAATTTGGGTTATTTAAATGACACTGTAACTAAATGCTATAAATTATGTCTCGGGAGATAGCCGGGTAGTTATAGAAGCGATCTAGTCGCTTTTGTCATACAACTAGGCGACTAAATCGTGTCAACGAATTTAACAAAGTTGATTTTGCGAGTAAGTTGTATAGAAAACTCGGGAAAATCGATTTTCTTAAATTTTCCTGGGGCCGGGAGTAAATATTATGTGCCCACTCGTTAGGTATACTTAAATTACAAATTACAACACAAAAGGAATTATTAAAAACGGCCTAAAGTTAAAAAATTGTGTTATAAAATTGTGTTTTCTACTAAAATGTTCCCGAGCTTAGGTGCAATTTTAATATTATGATTTGTAAGTGGAGGAGGTATGTAGGCCAATTTTTTTTTTGACGTTTTTGTCGTCCGATTTCCGCGAACGGGGTGTCCAGGGACGCGCCTCGCCGGGGGCTATTCAAAAACGACAAAAAGTGGATGGGTGGTTATGAAAAATTTTTGAAAAAAGGTCCAAAAACCTGTTTTTGCACCAGAAATTATGCCGAAATTTGGGTTATTTAAATGACACTGTAACTAAATGCTATAAATTATGTCTCGGGAGATAGCCGGGTAGTTATAGAAGCGATCTAGTCGCTTTTGTCATACAACTAGGCGACTAAATCGTGTCAACGAATTTAACAAAGTTGATTTTGCGAGTAAGTTGTATAGAAAACTCGGGAAAATCGATTTTCTTAAATTTTCCTGGGGCCGGGAGTAAATATTATGTGCCCACTCGTTAGGTATACTTAAATTACAAATTACAACACAAAAGGAATTATTAAAAACGGCCTAAAGTTAAAAAATTGTGTTATAAAATTGTGTTTTCTACTAAAATGTTCCCGAGCTTAGGTGCAATTTTAATATTATGATTTGTAAGTGGAGGAGGTATGTAGGCCAATTTTTTTTTTGACGTTTTTGTCGTCCGATTTCCGCGAACGGGGTGTCCAGGGACGCGCCTCGCCGGGGGCTATTCAAAAACGACAAAAAGTGGATGGGTGGTTATGAAAAATTTTTGAAAAAAGGTCCAAAAACCTGTTTTTGCACCAGAAATTATGCCGAAATTTGGGTTATTTAAATGACACTGTAACTAAATGCTATAAATTATGTCTCGGGAGATAGCCGGGTAGTTACAGAAGCGATCTAGTCGCTTTTGTCATACAACTAGGCGACTAAATCGTGTCAACGAATTTAACAAAGTTGATTTTGCGAGTAAGTTGTATAGAAAACTCGGGAAAATCGATTTTCTTAAATTTTCCTGGGGCCGGGAGTAAATATTATGTGCCCACTCGTTAGGTATACTTAAATTACAAATTACAACACAAAAGGAATTATTAAAAACGGCCTAAAGTTAAAAAATTGTGTTATAAAATTGTGTTTTCTACTAAAATGTTCCCGAGCTTAGGTGCAATTTTAATATTATGATTTGTAAGTGGAGGAGGTATGTAGGCCAATTTTTTTTTTGACGTTTTTGTCGTCCGATTTCCGCGAACGGGGTGTCCAGGGACGCGCCTCGCCGGGGGCTATTCAAAAACGACAAAAAGTGGATGGGTGGTAATGAAACATTTTTGAAAAAAGGTCCAAAAACCTGTTTTTGCACCAGAAATTATGCCGAAATTTGGGTTATTTAAATGACACTGTAACTAAATGCTATAAATTATGTCTCGGGAGATAGCCGGGTAGTTATAGAAGCGATCTAGTCGCTTTTGTCATACAACTAGGCGACTAAATCGTGTCAACGAATTTAACAAAGTTGATTTTGCGAGTAAGTTGTATAGAAAACTCGGGAAAATCGATTTTCTTAAATTTTCCTGGGGCCGGGAGTAAATATTATGTGCCCACTCGTTAGGTATACTTAAATTACAAATTACAACACAAAAGGAATTATTAAAAACGGCCTAAAGTTAAAAAATTGTGTTATAAAATTGTGTTTTCTACTAAAATGTTCCCGAGCTTAGGTGCAATTTTAATATTATGATTTGTAAGTGGAGGAGGTATGTAGGCCAATTTTTTTTTTGACGTTTTTGTCGTCCGATTTCCGCGAACGGGGTGTCCAGGGACGCGCCTCGCCGGGGGCTATTCAAAAACGACAAAAAGTGGATGGGTGGTTATGAAAAATTTTTGAAAAAAGGTCCAAAAACCTGTTTTTGCACCAGAAATTATGCCGAAATTTGGGTTATTTAAATGACACTGTAACTAAATGCTATAAATTATGTCTCGGGAGATAGCCGGGTAGTTATAGAAGCGATCTAGTCGCTTTTGTCATACAACTAGGCGACTAAATCGTGTCAACGAATTTAACAAAGTTGATTTTGCGAGTAAGTTGTACAGAAAACTCGGGAAAATCGATTTTCTTAAATTTTCCTGGGGCCGGGAGTAAATATTATGTGCCCACTCGTTAGGTATACTTAAATTACAAATTACAACACAAAAGGAATTATTAAAAACGGCCTAAAGTTAAAAAATTGTGTTATAAAATTGTGTTTTCTACTAAAATGTTCCCGAGCTTAGGTGCAATTTTAATATTATGATTTGTAAGTGGAGGAGGTATGTAGGCCAATTTTTTTTTTGACGTTTTTGTCGTCCGATTTCCGCGAACGGGGTGTCCAGGGACGCGCCTCGCCGGGGGCTATTCAAAAACGACAAAAAGTGGATGGGTGGTTATGAAAAATTTTTGAAAAAAGGTCCAAAAACCTGTTTTTGCACCAGAAATTATGCCGAAATTTGGGTTATTTAAATGACACTGTAACTAAATGCTATAAATTATGTCTCGGGAGATAGCCGGGTAGTTATAGAAGCGATCTAGTCGCTTTTGTCATACAACTAGGCGACTAAATCGTGTCAACGAATTTAACAAAGTTGATTTTGCGAGTAAGTTGTATAGAAAACTCGGGAAAATCGATTTTCTTAAATTTTCCTGGGGCCGGGAGTAAATATTATGTGCCCACTCGTTAGGTATACTTAAATTACAAATTACAACACAAAAGGAATTATTAAAAACGGCCTAAAGTTAAAAAATTGTGTTATAAAATTGTGTTTTCTACTAAAATGTTCCCGAGCTTAGGTGCAATTTTAATATTATGATTTGTAAGTGGAGGAGGTATGTAGGCCAATTTTTTTTTTGACGTTTTTGTCGTCCGATTTCCGCGAACGGGGTGTCCAGGGACGCGCCTCGCCGGGGGCTATTCAAAAACGACAAAAAGTGGATGGGTGGTTATGAAAAATTTTTGAAAAAAGGTCCAAAAACCTGTTTTTGCACCAGAAATTATGCCGAAATTTGGGTTATTTAAATGACACTGTAACTAAATGCTATAAATTATGTCTCGGGAGATAGCCGGGTAGTTACAGAAGCGATCTAGTCGCTTTTGTCATACAACTAGGCGACTAAATCGTGTCAACGAATTTAACAAAGTTGATTTTGCGAGTAAGTTGTATAGAAAACTCGGGAAAATCGATTTTCTTAAATTTTCCTGGGGCCGGGAGTAAATATTATGTGCCCACTCGTTAGGTATACTTAAATTACAAATTACAACACAAAAGGAATTATTAAAAACGGCCTAAAGTTAAAAAATTGTGTTATAAAATTGTGTTTTCTACTAAAATGTTCCCGAGCTTAGGTGCAATTTTAATATTATGATTTGTAAGTGGAGGAGGTATGTAGGCCAATTTTTTTTTTGACGTTTTTGTCGTCCGATTTCCGCGAACGGGGTGTCCAGGGACGCGCCTCGCCGGGGGCTATTCAAAAACGACAAAAAGTGGATGGGTGGTTATGAAACATTTTTGAAAAAAGGTCCAAAAACCTGTTTTTGCACCAGAAATTATGCCGAAATTTGGGTTATTTAAATGACACTGTAACTAAATGCTATAAATTATGTCTCGGGAGATAGCCGGGTAGTTATAGAAGCGATCTAGTCGCTTTTGTCATACAACTAGGCGACTAAATCGTGTCAACGAATTTAACAAAGTTGATTTTGCGAGTAAGTTGTATAGAAAACTCGGGAAAATCGATTTTCTTAAATTTTCCTGGGGCCGGGAGTAAATATTATGTGCCCACTCGTTAGGTATACTTAAATTACAAATTACAACACAAAAGGAATTATTAAAAACGGCCTAAAGTTAAAAAATTGTGTTATAAAATTGTGTTTTCTACTAAAATGTTCCCGAGCTTAGGTGCAATTTTAATATTATGATTTGTAAGTGGAGGAGGTATGTAGGCCAATTTTTTTTTTGACGTTTTTGTCGTCCGATTTCCGCGAACGGGGTGTCCAGGGACGCGCCTCGCCGGGGGCTATTCAAAAACGACAAAAAGTGGATGGGTGGTTATGAAAAATTTTTGAAAAACGGTCCAAAAACCTGTTTTTGCACCAGAAATTATGCCGAAATTTGGGTTATTTAAATGACACTGTAACTAAATGCTATAAATTATGTCTCGGGAGATAGCCGGGTAGTTATAGAAGCGATCTAGTCGCTTTTGTCATACAACTAGGCGACTAAATCGTGTCAACGAATTTAACAAAGTTGATTTTGCGAGTAAGTTGTATAGAAAACTCGGGAAAATCGATTTTCTTAAATTTTCCTGGGGCCGGGAGTAAATATTATGTGCCCACTCGTTAGGTATACTTAAATTACAAATTACAACACAAAAGGAATTATTAAAAACGGCCTAAAGTTAAAAAATTGTGTTATAAAATTGTGTTTTCTACTAAAATGTTCCCGAGCTTAGGTGCAATTTTAATATTATGATTTGTAAGTGGAGGAGGTATGTAGGCCAATTTTTTTTTTGACGTTTTTGTCGTCCGATTTCCGCGAACGGGGTGTCCAGGGACGCGCCTCGCCGGGGGCTATTCAAAAACGACAAAAAGTGGATGGGTGGTTATGAAAAATTTTTGAAAAAAGGTCCAAAAACCTGTTTTTGCACCAGAAATTATGCCGAAATTTGGGTTATTTAAATGACACTGTAACTAAATGCTATAAATTATGTCTCGGGAGATAGCCGGGTAGTTATAGAAGCGATCTAGTCGCTTTTGTCATACAACTAGGCGACTAAATCGTGTCAACGAATTTAACAAAGTTGATTTTGCGAGTAAGTTGTATAGAAAACTCGGGAAAATCGATTTTCTTAAATTTTCCTGGGGCCGGGAGTAAATATTATGTGCCCACTCGTTAGGTATACTTAAATTACAAATTACAACACAAAAGGAATTATTAAAAACGGCCTAAAGTTAAAAAATTGTGTTATAAAATTGTGTTTTCTACTAAAATGTTCCCGAGCTTAGGTGCAATTTTAATATTATGATTTGTAAGTGGAGGAGGTATGTAGGCCAATTTTTTTTTTGACGTTTTTGTCGTCCGATTTCCGCGAACGGGGTGTCCAGGGACGCGCCTCGCCGGGGGCTATTCAAAAACGACAAAAAGTGGATGGGTGGTTATGAAAAATTTTTGAAAAAAGGTCCAAAAACCTGTTTTTGCACCAGAAATTATGCCGAAATTTGGGTTATTTAAATGACACTGTAACTAAATGCTATAAATTATGTCTCGGGAGATAGCCGGGTAGTTATAGAAGCGATCTAGTCGCTTTTGTCATACAACTAGGCGACTAAATCGTGTCAACGAATTTAACAAAGTTGATTTTGCGAGTAAGTTGTATAGAAAACTCGGGAAAATCGATTTTCTTAAATTTTCCTGGGGCCGGGAGTAAATATTATGTGCCCACTCGTTAGGTATACTTAAATTACAAATTACAACACAAAAGGAATTATTAAAAACGGCCTAAAGTTAAAAAATTGTGTTATAAAATTGTGTTTTCTACTAAAATGTTCCCGAGCTTAGGTGCAATTTTAATATTATGATTTGTAAGTGGAGGAGGTATGTAGGCCAATTTTTTTTTTGACGTTTTTGTCGTCCGATTTCCGCGAACGGGGTGTCCAGGGACGCGCCTTGCCGGGGGCTATTCAAAAACGACAAAAAATGGATGGGTGGTTATGAAAAATTTTTGAAAAAAGGTCCAAAAACCTGTTTTTGCACCAGAAATTATGCCGAAATTTGGGTTATTTAAACGACACTGTAACTAAATGCTATAAATTATGTCTCGGGAGATAGCCGGGTAGTTATAGAAGCGATCTAGTCGCTTTTGTCATACAACTAGGCGACTAAATCGTGTCAACGAATTTAACAAAGTTGATTTTGCGAGTAAGTTGTATAGAAAACTCGGGAAAATCGATTTTCTTAAATTTTCCTGGGGCCGGGAGTAAATATTATGTGCCCACTCGTTAGGTATACTTAAATTACAAATTACAACACAAAAGGAATTATTAAAAACGGCCTAAAGTTAAAAAATTGTGTTATAAAATTGTGTTTTCTACTAAAATGTTCCCGAGCTTAGGTGCAATTTTAATATTATGATTTGTAAGTGGAGGAGGTATGTAGGCCAATTTTTTTTTTGACGTTTTTGTCGTCCGATTTCCGCGAACGGGGTGTCCAGGGACGCGCCTTGCCGGGGGCTATTCAAAAACGACAAAAAGTGGATGGGTGGTGATGAAAAATTTTTGAAAAAAGGTCCAAAAACCTGTTTTTGCACCAGAAATTATGCCGAAATTTGGGTTATTTAAATGACACTGTAACTAAATGCTATAAATTATGTCTCGGGAGATAGCCGGGTAGTTATAGAAGCGATCTAGTCGCTTTTGTCATACAACTAGGCGACTAAATCGTGTCAACGAATTTAACAAAGTTGATTTTGCGAGTAAGTTGTATAGAAAACTCGGGAAAATCGATTTTCTTAAATTTTCCTGGGGCCGGGAGTAAATATTATGTGCCCACTCGTTAGGTATACTTAAATTACAAATTACAACACAAAAGGAATTATTAAAAACGGCCTAAAGTTAAAAAATTGTGTTATAAAATTGTGTTTTCTACTAAAATGTTCCCGAGCTTAGGTGCAATTTTAATATTATGATTTGTAAGTGGAGGAGGTATGTAGGCCAATTTTTTTTTTGACGTTTTTGTCGTCCGATTTCCGCGAACGGGGTGTCCAGGGACGCGCCTCGCCGGGGGCTATTCAAAAACGACAAAAAGTGGATGGGTGGTTATGAAAAATTTTTGAAAAAAGGTCCAAAAACCTGTTTTTGCACCAGAAATTATGCCGAAATTTGGGTTATTTAAATGACACTGTAACTAAATGCTATAAATTATGTCTCGGGAGATAGCCGGGTAGTTATAGAAGCGATCTAGTCGCTTTTGTCATACAACTAGGCGACTAAATCGTGTCAACGAATTTAACAAAGTTGATTTTGCGAGTAAGTTGTATAGAAAACTCGGGAAAATCGATTTTCTTAAATTTTCCTGGGGCCGGGAGTAAATATTATGTGCCCACTCGTTAGGTATACTTAAATTACAAATTACAACACAAAAGGAATTATTAAAAACGGCCTAAAGTTAAAAAATTGTGTTATAAAATTGTGTTTTCTACTAAAATGTTCCCGAGCTTAGGTGCAATTTTAATATTATGATTTGTAAGTGGAGGAGGTATGTAGGCCAATTTTTTTTTTGACGTTTTTGTCGTCCGATTTCCGCGAACGGGGTGTCCAGGGACGCGCCTCGCCGGGGGCTATTCAAAAACGACAAAAAGTGGATGGGTGGTTATGAAAAATTTTTGAAAAAAGGTCCAAAAACCTGTTTTTGCACCAGAAATTATGCCGAAATTTGGGTTATTTAAATGACACTGTAACTAAATGCTATAAATTATGTCTCGGGAGATAGCCGGGTAGTTATAGAAGCGATCTAGTCGCTTTTGTCATACAACTAGGCGACTAAATCGTGTCAACGAATTTAACAAAGTTGATTTTGCGAGTAAGTTGTATAGAAAACTCGGGAAAATCGATTTTCTTAAATTTTCCTGGGGCCGGGAGTAAATATTATGTGCCCACTCGTTAGGTATACTTAAATTACAAATTACAACACAAAAGGAATTATTAAAAACGGCCTAAAGTTAAAAAATTGTGTTATAAAATTGTGTTTTCTACTAAAATGTTCCCGAGCTTAGGTGCAATTTTAATATTATGATTTGTAAGTGGAGGAGGTATGTAGGCCAATTTTTTTTTTGACGTTTTTGTCGTCCGATTTCCGCGAACGGGGTGTCCAGGGACGCGCCTCGCCGGGGGCTATTCAAAAACGACAAAAAGTGGATGGGTGGTTATGAAAAATTTTTGAAAAAAGGTCCAAAAACCTGTTTTTGCACCAGAAATTATGCCGAAATTTGGGTTATTTAAATGACACTGTAACTAAATGCTATAAATTATGTCTCGGGAGATAGCCGGGTAGTTATAGAAGCGATCTAGTCGCTTTTGTCATACAACTAGGCGACTAAATCGTGTCAACGAATTTAACAAAGTTGATTTTGCGAGTAAGTTGTATAGAAAACTCGGGAAAATCGATTTTCTTAAATTTTCCTGGGGCCGGGAGTAAATATTATGTGCCCACTCGTTAGGTATACTTAAATTACAAATTACAACACAAAAGGAATTATTAAAAACGGCCTAAAGTTAAAAAATTGTGTTATAAAATTGTGTTTTCTACTAAAATGTTCCCGAGCTTAGGTGCAATTTTAATATTATGATTTGTAAGTGGAGGAGGTATGTAGGCCAATTTTTTTTTTGACGTTTTTGTCGTCCGATTTCCGCGAACGGGGTGTCCAGGGACGCGCCTCGCCGGGGGCTATTCAAAAACGACAAAAAGTGGATGGGTGGTTATGAAAAATTTTTGAAAAAAGGTCCAAAAACCTGTTTTTGCACCAGAAATTATGCCGAAATTTGGGTTATTTAAATGACACTGTAACTAAATGCTATAAATTATGTCTCGGGAGATAGCCGGGTAGTTATAGAAGCGATCTAGTCGCTTTTGTCATACAACTAGGCGACTAAATCGTGTCAACGAATTTAACAAAGTTGATTTTGCGAGTAAGTTGTATAGAAAACTCGGGAAAATCGATTTTCTTAAATTTTCCTGGGGCCGGGAGTAAATATTATGTGCCCACTCGTTAGGTATACTTAAATTACAAATTACAACACAAAAGGAATTATTAAAAACGGCCTAAAGTTAAAAAATTGTGTTATAAAATTGTGTTTTCTACTAAAATGTTCCCGAGCTTAGGTGCAATTTTAATATTATGATTTGTAAGTGGAGGAGGTATGTAGGCCAATTTTTTTTTTGACGTTTTTGTCGTCCGATTTCCGCGAACGGGGTGTCCAGGGACGCGCCTCGCCGGGGGCTATTCAAAAACGACAAAAAGTGGATGGGTGGTTATGAAAAATTTTTGAAAAAAGGTCCAAAAACCTGTTTTTGCACCAGAAATTATGCCGAAATTTGGGTTATTTAAATGACACTGTAACTAAATGCTATAAATTATGTCTCGGGAGATAGCCGGGTAGTTACAGAAGCGATCTAGTCGCTTTTGTCATACAACTAGGCGACTAAATCGTGTCAACGAATTTAACAAAGTTGATTTTGCGAGTAAGTTGTATAGAAAACTCGGGAAAATCGATTTTCTTAAATTTTCCTGGGGC
The DNA here is from genome assembly GCA_951640165.1 of Pseudoips prasinana. Classification (NCBI taxonomy): domain Eukaryota; kingdom Metazoa; phylum Arthropoda; class Insecta; order Lepidoptera; family Nolidae; genus Pseudoips; species Pseudoips prasinana. The sequence goes on from CATOCT010000010.1 coordinate 63,527, forward strand.
CGGGAGTAAATATTATGTGCCCACTCGTTAGGTATACTTAAATTACAAATTACAACACAAAAGGAATTATTAAAAACGGCCTAAAGTTAAAAAATTGTGTTATAAAATTGTGTTTTCTACTAAAATGTTCCCGAGCTTAGGTGCAATTTTAATATTATGATTTGTAAGTGGAGGAGGTATGTAGGCCAATTTTTTTTTTGACGTTTTTGTCGTCCGATTTCCGCGAACGGGGTGTCCAGGGACGCGCCTCGCCGGGGGCTATTCAAAAACGACAAAAAGTGGATGGGTGGTTATGAAACATTTTTGAAAAAAGGTCCAAAAACCTGTTTTTGCACCAGAAATTATGCCGAAATTTGGGTTATTTAAATGACACTGTAACTAAATGCTATAAATTATGTCTCGGGAGATAGCCGGGTAGTTATAGAAGCGATCTAGTCGCTTTTGTCATACAACTAGGCGACTAAATCGTGTCAACGAATTTAACAAAGTTGATTTTGCGAGTAAGTTGTATAGAAAACTCGGGAAAATCGATTTTCTTAAATTTTCCTGGGGCCGGGAGTAAATATTATGTGCCCACTCGTTAGGTATACTTAAATTACAAATTACAACACAAAAGGAATTATTAAAAACGGCCTAAAGTTAAAAAATTGTGTTATAAAATTGTGTTTTCTACTAAAATGTTCCCGAGCTTAGGTGCAATTTTAATATTATGATTTGTAAGTGGAGGAGGTATGTAGGCCAATTTTTTTTTTGACGTTTTTGTCGTCCGATTTCCGCGAACGGGGTGTCCAGGGACGCGCCTCGCCGGGGGCTATTCAAAAACGACAAAAAGTGGATGGGTGGTTATGAAAAATTTTTGAAAAAAGGTCCAAAAAATTGTTTTTGCACCAGAAATTATGCCGAAATTTGGGTTATTTAAATGACACTGTAACTAAATGCTATAAATTATGTCTCGGGAGATAGCCGGGTAGTTATAGAAGCGATCTAGTCGCTTTTGTCATACAACTAGGCGACTAAATCGTGTCAACGAATTTAACAAAGTTGATTTTGCGAGTAAGTTGTATAGAAAACTCGGGAAAATCGATTTTCTTAAATTTTCCTGGGGCCGGGAGTAAATATTATGTGCCCACTCGTTAGGTATACTTAAATTACAAATTACAACACAAAAGGAATTATTAAAAACGGCCTAAAGTTAAAAAATTGTGTTATAAAATTGTGTTTTCTACTAAAATGTTCCCGAGCTTAGGTGCAATTTTAATATTATGATTTGTAAGTGGAGGAGGTATGTAGGCCAATTTTTTTTTTGACGTTTTTGTCGTCCGATTTCCGCGAACGGGGTGTCCAGGGACGCGCCTCGCCGGGGGCTATTCAAAAACGACAAAAAGTGGATGGGTGGTTATGAAAAATTTTTGAAAAAAGGTCCAAAAACCTGTTTTTGCACCAGAAATTATGCCGAAATTTGGGTTATTTAAATGACACTGTAACTAAATGCTATAAATTATGTCTCGGGAGATAGCCGGGTAGTTATAGAAGCGATCTAGTCGCTTTTGTCATACAACTAGGCGACTAAATCGTGTCAACGAATTTAACAAAGTTGATTTTGCGAGTAAGTTGTATAGAAAACTCGGGAAAATCGATTTTCTTAAATTTTCCTGGGGCCGGGAGTAAATATTATGTGCCCACTCGTTAGGTATACTTAAATTACAAATTACAACACAAAAGGAATTATTAAAAACGGCCTAAAGTTAAAAAATTGTGTTATAAAATTGTGTTTTCTACTAAAATGTTCCCGAGCTTAGGTGCAATTTTAATATTATGATTTGTAAGTGGAGGAGGTATGTAGGCCAATTTTTTTTTTGACGTTTTTGTCGTCCGATTTCCGCGAACGGGGTGTCCAGGGACGCGCCTCGCCGGGGGCTATTCAAAAACGACAAAAAGTGGATGGGTGGTTATGAAAATTTTTTGAAAAAAGGTCCAAAAACCTGTTTTTGCACCAGAAATTATGCCGAAATTTGGGTTATTTAAATGACACTGTAACTAAATGCTATAAATTATGTCTCGGGAGATAGCCGGGTAGTTATAGAAGCGATCTAGTCGCTTTTGTCATACAACTAGGCGACTAAATCGTGTCAACGAATTTAACAAAGTTGATTTTGCGAGTAAGTTGTATAGAAAACTCGGGAAAATCGATTTTCTTAAATTTTCCTGGGGCCGGGAGTAAATATTATGTGCCCACTCGTTAGGTATACTTAAATTACAAATTACAACACAAAAGGAATTATTAAAAACGGCCTAAAGTTAAAAAATTGTGTTATAAAATTGTGTTTTCTACTAAAATGTTCCCGAGCTTAGGTGCAATTTTAATATTATGATTTGTAAGTGGAGGAGGTATGTAGGCCAATTTTTTTTTTGACGTTTTTGTCGTCCGATTTCCGCGAACGGGGTGTCCAGGGACGCGCCTCGCCGGGGGCTATTCAAAAACGACAAAAAGTGGATGGGTGGTTATGAAAAATTTTTGAAAAAAGGTCCAAAAACCTGTTTTTGCACCAGAAATTATGCCGAAATTTGGGTTATTTAAATGACACTGTAACTAAATGCTATAAATTATGTCTCGGGAGATAGCCGGGTAGTTACAGAAGCGATCTAGTCGCTTTTGTCATACAACTAGGCGACTAAATCGTGTCAACGAATTTAACAAAGTTGATTTTGCGAGTAAGTTGTATAGAAAACTCGGGAAAATCGATTTTCTTAAATTTTCCTGGGGCCGGGAGTAAATATTATGTGCCCACTCGTTAGGTATACTTAAATTACAAATTACAACACAAAAGGAATTATTAAAAACGGCCTAAAGTTAAAAAATTGTGTTATAAAATTGTGTTTTCTACTAAAATGTTCCCGAGCTTAGGTGCAATTTTAATATTATGATTTGTAAGTGGAGGAGGTATGTAGGCCAATTTTTTTTTTGACGTTTTTGTCGTCCGATTTCCGCGAACGGGGTGTCCAGGGACGCGCCTCGCCGGGGGCTATTCAAAAACGACAAAAAGTGGATGGGTGGTTATGAAAAATTTTTGAAAAAAGGTCCAAAAACCTGTTTTTGCACCAGAAATTATGCCGAAATTTGGGTTATTTAAATGACACTGTAACTAAATGCTATAAATTATGTCTCGGGAGATAGCCGGGTAGTTATAGAAGCGATCTAGTCGCTTTTGTCATACAACTAGGCGACTAAATCGTGTCAACGAATTTAACAAAGTTGATTTTGCGAGTAAGTTGTATAGAAAACTCGGGAAAATCGATTTTCTTAAATTTTCCTGGGGCCGGGAGTAAATATTATGTGCCCACTCGTTAGGTATACTTAAATTACAAATTACAACACAAAAGGAATTATTAAAAACGGCCTAAAGTTAAAAAATTGTGTTATAAAATTGTGTTTTCTACTAAAATGTTCCCGAGCTTAGGTGCAATTTTAATATTATGATTTGTAAGTGGAGGAGGTATGTAGGCCAATTTTTTTTTTGACGTTTTTGTCGTCCGATTTCCGCGAACGGGGTGTCCAGGGACGCGCCTCGCCGGGGGCTATTCAAAAACGACAAAAAGTGGATGGGTGGTTATGAAAAATTTTTGAAAAAAGGTCCAAAAACCTGTTTTTGCACCAGAAATTATGCCGAAATTTGGGTTATTTAAATGACACTGTAACTAAATGCTATAAATTATGTCTCGGGAGATAGCCGGGTAGTTATAGAAGCGATCTAGTCGCTTTTGTCATACAACTAGGCGACTAAATCGTGTCAACGAATTTAACAAAGTTGATTTTGCGAGTAAGTTGTATAGAAAACTCGGGAAAATCGATTTTCTTAAATTTTCCTGGGGCCGGGAGTAAATATTATGTGCCCACTCGTTAGGTATACTTAAATTACAAATTACAACACAAAAGGAATTATTAAAAACGGCCTAAAGTTAAAAAATTGTGTTATAAAATTGTGTTTTCTACTAAAATGTTCCCGAGCTTAGGTGCAATTTTAATATTATGATTTGTAAGTGGAGGAGGTATGTAGGCCAATTTTTTTTTTGACGTTTTTGTCGTCCGATTTCCGCGAACGGGGTGTCCAGGGACGCGCCTCGCCGGGGGCTATTCAAAAACGACAAAAAGTGGATGGGTGGTTATGAAAAATTTTTGAAAAAAGGTCCAAAAACCTGTTTTTGCACTAGAAATTATGCCGAAATTTGGGTTATTTAAATGACACTGTAACTAAATGCTATAAATTATGTCTCGGGAGATAGCCGGGTAGTTATAGAAGCGATCTAGTCGCTTTTGTCATACAACTAGGCGACTAAATCGTGTCAACGAATTTAACAAAGTTGATTTTGCGAGTAAGTTGTATAGAAAACTCGGGAAAATCGATTTTCTTAAATTTTCCTGGGGCCGGGAGTAAATATTATGTGCCCACTCGTTAGGTATACTTAAATTACAAATTACAACACAAAAGGAATTATTAAAAACGGCCTAAAGTTAAAAAATTGTGTTATAAAATTGTGTTTTCTACTAAAATGTTCCCGAGCTTAGGTGCAATTTTCATATTATGATTTGTAAGTGGAGGAGGTATGTAGGCCAATTTTTTTTTTGACGTTTTTGTCGTCCGATTTCCGCGAACGGGGTGTCCAGGGACGCGCCTCGCCGGGGGCTATTCAAAAACGACAAAAAGTGGATGGGTGGTTATGAAAAATTTTTGAAAAAAGGTCCAAAAACCTGTTTTTGCACCAGAAATTATGCCGAAATTTGGGTTATTTAAATGACACTGTAACTAAATGCTATAAATTATGTCTCGGGAGATAGCCGGGTAGTTATAGAAGCGATCTAGTCGCTTTTGTCATACAACTAGGCGACTAAATCGTGTCAACGAATTTAACAAAGTTGATTTTGCGAGTAAGTTGTATAGAAAACTCGGGAAAATCGATTTTCTTAAATTTTCCTGGGGCCGGGAGTAAATATTATGTGCCCACTCGTTAGGTATACTTAAATTACAAATTACAACACAAAAGGAATTATTAAAAACGGCCTAAAGTTAAAAAATTGTGTTATAAAATTGTGTTTTCTACTAAAATGTTCCCGAGCTTAGGTGCAATTTTAATATTATGATTTGTAAGTGGAGGAGGTATGTAGGCCAATTTTTTTTTTGACGTTTTTGTCGTCCGATTTCCGCGAACGGGGTGTCCAGGGACGCGCCTCGCCGGGGGCTATTCAAAAACGACAAAAAGTGGATGGGTGGTTATGAAAAATTTTTGAAAAAAGGTCCAAAAACCTGTTTTTGCACCAGAAATTATGCCGAAATTTGGGTTATTTAAATGACACTGTAACTAAATGCTATAAATTATGTCTCGGGAGATAGCCGGGTAGTTATAGAAGCGATCTAGTCGCTTTTGTCATACAACTAGGCGACTAAATCGTGTCAACGAATTTAACAAAGTTGATTTTGCGAGTAAGTTGTATAGAAAACTCGGGAAAATCGATTTTCTTAAATTTTCCTGGGGCCGGGAGTAAATATTATGTGCCCACTCGTTAGGTATACTTAAATTACAAATTACAACACAAAAGGAATTATTAAAAACGGCCTAAAGTTAAAAAATTGTGTTATAAAATTGTGTTTTCTACTAAAATGTTCCCGAGCTTAGGTGCAATTTTAATATTATGATTTGTAAGTGGAGGAGGTATGTAGGCCAATTTTTTTTTTGACGTTTTTGTCGTCCGATTTCCGCGAACGGGGTGTCCAGGGACGCGCCTCGCCGGGGGCTATTCAAAAACGACAAAAAGTGGATGGGTGGTTATGAAAAATTTTTGAAAAAAGGTCCAAAAACCTGTTTTTGCACCAGAAATTATGCCGAAATTTGGGTTATTTAAATGACACTGTAACTAAATGCTATAAATTATGTCTCGGGAGATAGCCGGGTAGTTATAGAAGCGATCTAGTCGCTTTTGTCATACAACTAGGCGACTAAATCGTGTCAACGAATTTAACAAAGTTGATTTTGCGAGTAAGTTGTATAGAAAACTCGGGAAAATCGATTTTCTTAAATTTTCCTGGGGCCGGGAGTAAATATTATGTGCCCACTCGTTAGGTATACTTAAATTACAAATTACAACACAAAAGGAATTATTAAAAACGGCCTAAAGTTAAAAAATTGTGTTATAAAATTGTGTTTTCTACTAAAATGTTCCCGAGCTTAGGTGCAATTTTAATATTATGATTTGTAAGTGGAGGAGGTATGTAGGCCAATTTTTTTTTTGACGTTTTTGTCGTCCGATTTCCGCGAACGGGGTGTCCAGGGACGCGCCTCGCCGGGGGCTATTCAAAAACGACAAAAAGTGGATGGGTGGTTATGAAAAATTTTTGAAAAAAGGTCCAAAAACCTGTTTTTGCACCAGAAATTATGCCGAAATTTGGGTTATTTAAATGACACTGTAACTAAATGCTATAAATTATGTCTCGGGAGATAGCCGGGTAGTTATAGAAGCGATCTAGTCGCTTTTGTCATACAACTAGGCGACTAAATCGTGTCAACGAATTTAACAAAGTTGATTTTGCGAGTAAGTTGTATAGAAAACTCGGGAAAATCGATTTTCTTAAATTTTCCTGGGGCCGGGAGTAAATATTATGTGCCCACTCGTTAGGTATACTTAAATTACAAATTACAACACAAAAGGAATTATTAAAAACGGCCTAAAGTTAAAAAATTGTGTTATAAAATTGTGTTTTCTACTAAAATGTTCCCGAGCTTAGGTGCAATTTTAATATTATGATTTGTAAGTGGAGGAGGTATGTAGGCCAATTTTTTTTTTGACGTTTTTGTCGTCCGATTTCCGCGAACGGGGTGTCCAGGGACGCGCCTCGCCGGGGGCTATTCAAAAACGACAAAAAGTGGATGGGTGGTTATGAAAAATTTTTGAAAAAAGGTCCAAAAACCTGTTTTTGCACCAGAAATTATGCCGAAATTTGGGTTATTTAAATGACACTGTAACTAAATGCTATAAATTATGTCTCGGGAGATAGCCGGGTAGTTACAGAAGCGATCTAGTCGCTTTTGTCATACAACTAGGCGACTAAATCGTGTCAACGAATTTAACAAAGTTGATTTTGCGAGTAAGTTGTATAGAAAACTCGGGAAAATCGATTTTCTTAAATTTTCCTGGGGCCGGGAGTAAATATTATGTGCCCACTCGTTAGGTATACTTAAATTACAAATTACAACACAAAAGGAATTATTAAAAACGGCCTAAAGTTAAAAAATTGTGTTATAAAATTGTGTTTTCTACTAAAATGTTCCCGAGCTTAGGTGCAATTTTAATATTATGATTTGTAAGTGGAGGAGGTATGTAGGCCAATTTTTTTTTTGACGTTTTTGTCGTCCGATTTCCGCGAACGGGGTGTCCAGGGACGCGCCTCGCCGGGGGCTATTCAAAAACGACAAAAAGTGGATGGGTGGTTATGAAAAATTTTTGAAAAAAGGTCCAAAAACCTGTTTTTGCACCAGAAATTATGCCGAAATTTGGGTTATTTAAATGACACTGTAACTAAATGCTATAAATTATGTCTCGGGAGATAGCCGGGTAGTTATAGAAGCGATCTAGTCGCTTTTGTCATACAACTAGGCGACTAAATCGTGTCAACGAATTTAACAAAGTTGATTTTGCGAGTAAGTTGTATAGAAAACTCGGGAAAATCGATTTTCTTAAATTTTCCTGGGGCCGGGAGTAAATATTATGTGCCCACTCGTTAGGTATACTTAAATTACAAATTACAACACAAAAGGAATTATTAAAAACGGCCTAAAGTTAAAAAATTGTGTTATAAAATTGTGTTTTCTACTAAAATGTTCCCGAGCTTAGGTGCAATTTTAATATTATGATTTGTAAGTGGAGGAGGTATGTAGGCCAATTTTTTTTTTGACGTTTTTGTCGTCCGATTTCCGCGAACGGGGTGTCCAGGGACGCGCCTCGCCGGGGGCTATTCAAAAACGACAAAAAGTGGATGGGTGGTTATGAAAAATTTTTGAAAAAAGGTCCAAAAACCTGTTTTTGCACCAGAAATTATGCCGAAATTTGGGTTATTTAAATGACACTGTAACTAAATGCTATAAATTATGTCTCGGGAGATAGCCGGGTAGTTATAGAAGCGATCTAGTCGCTTTTGTCATACAACTAGGCGACTAAATCGTGTCAACGAATTTAACAAAGTTGATTTTGCGAGTAAGTTGTATAGAAAACTCGGGAAAATCGATTTTCTTAAATTTTCCTGGGGCCGGGAGTAAATATTATGTGCCCACTCGTTAGGTATACTTAAATTACAAATTACAACACAAAAGGAATTATTAAAAACGGCCTAAAGTTAAAAAATTGTGTTATAAAATTGTGTTTTCTACTAAAATGTTCCCGAGCTTAGGTGCAATTTTAATATTATGATTTGTAAGTGGAGGAGGTATGTAGGCCAATTTTTTTTTTGACGTTTTTGTCGTCCGATTTCCGCGAACGGGGTGTCCAGGGACGCGCCTCGCCGGGGGCTATTCAAAAACGACAAAAAGTGGATGGGTGGTTATGAAAAATTTTTGAAAAAAGGTCCAAAAACCTGTTTTTGCACCAGAAATTATGCCGAAATTTGGGTTATTTAAATGACACTGTAACTAAATGCTATAAATTATGTCTCGGGAGATAGCCGGGTAGTTATAGAAGCGATCTAGTCGCTTTTGTCATACAACTAGGCGACTAAATCGTGTCAACGAATTTAACAAAGTTGATTTTGCGAGTAAGTTGTATAGAAAACTCGGGAAAATCGATTTTCTTAAATTTTCCTGGGGCCGGGAGTAAATATTATGTGCCCACTCGTTAGGTATACTTAAATTACAAATTACAACACAAAAGGAATTATTAAAAACGGCCTAAAGTTAAAAATTTGTGTTATAAAATTGTGTTTTCTACTAAAATGTTCCCGAGCTTAGGTGCAATTTTAATATTATGATTTGTAAGTGGAGGAGGTATGTAGGCCAATTTTTTTTTTGACGTTTTTGTCGTCCGATTTCCGCGAACGGGGTGTCCAGGGACGCGCCTCGCCGGGGGCTATTCAAAAACGACAAAAAGTGGATGGGTGGTTATGAAAAATTTTTGAAAAAAGGTCCAAAAACCTGTTTTTGCACCAGAAATTATGCCGAAATTTGGGTTATTTAAATGACACTGTAACTAAATGCTATAAATTATGTCTCGGGAGATAGCCGGGTAGTTACAGAAGCGATCTAGTCGCTTTTGTCATACAACTAGGCGACTAAATCGTGTCAACGAATTTAACAAAGTTGATTTTGCGAGTAAGTTGTATAGAAAACTCGGGAAAATCGATTTTCTTAAATTTTCCTGGGGCCGGGAGTAAATATTATGTGCCCACTCGTTAGGTATACTTAAATTACAAATTACAACACAAAAGGAATTATTAAAAACGGCCTAAAGTTAAAAAATTGTGTTATAAAATTGTGTTTTCTACTAAAATGTTCCCGAGCTTAGGTGCAATTTTAATATTATGATTTGTAAGTGGAGGAGGTATGTAGGCCAATTTTTTTTTTGACGTTTTTGTCGTCCGATTTCCGCGAACGGGGTGTCCAGGGACGCGCCTCGCCGGGGGCTATTCAAAAACGACAAAAAGTGGATGGGTGGTTATGAAAAATTTTTGAAAAACGGTCCAAAAACCTGTTTTTGCACCAGAAATTATGCCGAAATTTGGGTTATTTAAATGACACTGTAACTAAATGCTATAAATTATGTCTCGGGAGATAGCCGGGTAGTTATAGAAGCGATCTAGTCGCTTTTGTCATACAACTAGGCGACTAAATCGTGTCAACGAATTTAACAAAGTTGATTTTGCGAGTAAGTTGTATAGAAAACTCGGGAAAATCGATTTTCTTAAATTTTCCTGGGGCCGGGAGTAAATATTATGTGCCCACTCGTTAGGTATACTTAAATTACAAATTACAACACAAAAGGAATTATTAAAAACGGCCTAAAGTTAAAAATTTGTGTTATAAAATTGTGTTTTCTACTAAAATGTTCCCGAGCTTAGGTGCAATTTTAATATTATGATTTGTAAGTGGAGGAGGTATGTAGGCCAATTTTTTTTTTGACGTTTTTGTCGTCCGATTTCCGCGAACGGGGTGTCCAGGGACGCGCCTCGCCGGGGGCTATTCAAAAACGACAAAAAGTGGATGGGTGGTTATGAAAAATTTTTGAAAAAAGGTCCAAAAACCTGTTTTTGCACCAGAAATTATGCCGAAATTTGGGTTATTTAAATGACACTGTAACTAAATGCTATAAATTATGTCTCGGGAGATAGCCGGGTAGTTATAGAAGCGATCTAGTCGCTTTTGTCATACAACTAGGCGACTAAATCGTGTCAACGAATTTAACAAAGTTGATTTTGCGAGTAAGTTGTATAGAAAACTCGGGAAAATCGATTTTCTTAAATTTTCCTGGGGCCGGGAGTAAATATTATGTGCCCACTCGTTAGGTATACTTAAATTACAAATTACAACACAAAAGGAATTATTAAAAACGGCCTAAAGTTAAAAAATTGTGTTATAAAATTGTGTTTTCTACTAAAATGTTCCCGAGCTTAGGTGCAATTTTAATATTATGATTTGTAAGTGGAGGAGGTATGTAGGCCAATTTTTTTTTTGACGTTTTTGTCGTCCGATTTCCGCGAACGGGGTGTCCAGGGACGCGCCTCGCCGGGGGCTATTCAAAAACGACAAAAAGTGGATGGGTGGTTATGAAAAATTTTTGAAAAAAGGTCCAAAAACCTGTTTTTGCACCAGAAATTATGCCGAAATTTGGGTTATTTAAATGACACTGTAACTAAATGCTATAAATTATGTCTCGGGAGATAGCCGGGTAGTTATAGAAGCGATCTAGTCGCTTTTGTCATACAACTAGGCGACTAAATCGTGTCAACGAATTTAACAAAGTTGATTTTGCGAGTAAGTTGTATAGAAAACTCGGGAAAATCGATTTTCTTAAATTTTCCTGGGGCCGGGAGTAAATATTATGTGCCCACTCGTTAGGTATACTTAAATTACAAATTACAACACAAAAGGAATTATTAAAAACGGCCTAAAGTTAAAAAATTGTGTTATAAAATTGTGTTTTCTACTAAAATGTTCCCGAGCTTAGGTGCAATTTTAATATTATGATTTGTAAGTGGAGGAGGTATGTAGGCCAATTTTTTTTTTGACGTTTTTGTCGTCCGATTTCCGCGAACGGGGTGTCCAGGGACGCGCCTCGCCGGGGGCTATTCAAAAACGACAAAAAGTGGATGGGTGGTTATGAAAAATTTTTGAAAAAAGGTCCAAAAACCTGTTTTTGCACCAGAAATTATGCCGAAATTTGGGTTATTTAAATGACACTGTAACTAAATGCTATAAATTATGTCTCGGGAGATAGCCGGGTAGTTATAGAAGCGATCTAGTCGCTTTTGTCATACAACTAGGCGACTAAATCGTGTCAACGAATTTAACAAAGTTGATTTTGCGAGTAAGTTGTATAGAAAACTCGGGAAAATCGATTTTCTTAAATTTTCCTGGGGCCGGGAGTAAATATTATGTGCCCACTCGTTAGGTATACTTAAATTACAAATTACAACACAAAAGGAATTATTAAAAACGGCCTAAAGTTAAAAAATTGTGTTATAAAATTGTGTTTTCTACTAAAATGTTCCCGAGCTTAGGTGCAATTTTAATATTATGATTTGTAAGTGGAGGAGGTATGTAGGCCAATTTTTTTTTTGACGTTTTTGTCGTCCGATTTCCGCGAACGGGGTGTCCAGGGACGCGCCTCGCCGGGGGCTATTCAAAAACGACAAAAAGTGGATGGGTGGTTATGAAAAATTTTTGAAAAACGGTCCAAAAACCTGTTTTTGCACCAGAAATTATGCCGAAATTTGGGTTATTTAAATGACACTGTAACTAAATGCTATAAATTATGTCTCGGGAGATAGCCGGGTAGTTATAGAAGCGATCTAGTCGCTTTTGTCATACAACTAGGCGACTAAATCGTGTCAACGAATTTAACAAAGTTGATTTTGCGAGTAAGTTGTATAGAAAACTCGGGAAAATCGATTTTCTTAAATTTTCCTGGGGCCGGGAGTAAATATTATGTGCCCACTCGTTAGGTATACTTAAATTACAAATTACAACACAAAAGGAATTATTAAAAACGGCCTAAAGTTAAAAAATTGTGTTATAAAATTGTGTTTTCTACTAAAATGTTCCCGAGCTTAGGTGCAATTTTAATATTATGATTTGTAAGTGGAGGAGGTATGTAGGCCAATTTTTTTTTTGACGTTTTTGTCGTCCGATTTCCGCGAACGGGGTGTCCAGGGACGCGCCTCGCCGGGGGCTATTCAAAAACGACAAAAAGTGGATGGGTGGTTATGAAAAATTTTTGAAAAAAGGTCCAAAAACCTGTTTTTGCACCAGAAATTATGCCGAAATTTGGGTTATTTAAATGACACTGTAACTAAATGCTATAAATTATGTCTCGGGAGATAGCCGGGTAGTTATAGAAGCGATCTAGTCGCTTTTGTCATACAACTAGGCGACTAAATCGTGTCAACGAATTTAACAAAGTTGATTTTGCGAGTAAGTTGTATAGAAAACTCGGGAAAATCGATTTTCTTAAATTTTCCTGGGGCCGGGAGTAAATATTATGTGCCCACTCGTTAGGTATACTTAAATTACAAATTACAACACAAAAGGAATTATTAAAAACGGCCTAAAGTTAAAAAATTGTGTTATAAAATTGTGTTTTCTACTAAAATGTTCCCGAGCTTAGGTGCAATTTTAATATTATGATTTGTAAGTGGAGGAGGTATGTAGGCCAATTTTTTTTTTGACGTTTTTGTCGTCCGATTTCCGCGAACGGGGTGTCCAGGGACGCGCCTCGCCGGGGGCTATTCAAAAACGACAAAAAGTGGATGGGTGGTTATGAAAAATTTTTGAAAAACGGTCCAAAAACCTGTTTTTGCACCAGAAATTATGCCGAAATTTGGGTTATTTAAATGACACTGTAACTAAATGCTATAAATTATGTCTCGGGAGATAGCCGGGTAGTTATAGAAGCGATCTAGTCGCTTTTGTCATACAACTAGGCGACTAAATCGTGTCAACGAATTTAACAAAGTTGATTTTGCGAGTAAGTTGTATAGAAAACTCGGGAAAATCGATTTTGTTAAATTTTCCTGGGGCCGGGAGTAAATATTATGTGCCCACTCGTTAGGTATACTTAAATTACAAATTACAACACAAAAGGAATTATTAAAAACGGCCTAAAGTTAAAAAATTGTGTTATAAAATTGTGTTTTCTACTAAAATGTTCCCGAGCTTAGGTGCAATTTTAATATTATGATTTGTAAGTGGAGGAGGTATGTAGGCCAATTTTTTTTTTGACGTTTTTGTCGTCCGATTTCCGCGAACGGGGTGTCCAGGGACGCGCCTCGCCGGGGGCTATTCAAAAACGACAAAAAGTGAATGGGTGGTTATGAAAAATTTTTGAAAAAAGGTCCAAAAACCTGTTTTTGCACCAGAAATTATGCCGAAATTTGGGTTATTTAAATGACACTGTAACTAAATGCTATAAATTATGTCTCGGGAGATAGCCGGGTAGTTATAGAAGCGATCTAGTCGCTTTTGTCATACAACTAGGCGACTAAATCGTGTCAACGAATTTAACAAAGTTGATTTTGCGAGTAAGTTGTATAGAAAACTCGGGAAAATCGATTTTCTTAAATTTTCCTGGGGCCGGGAGTAAATATTATGTGCCCACTCGTTAGGTATACTTAAATTACAAATTACAACACAAAAGGAATTATTAAAAACGGCCTAAAGTTAAAAAATTGTGTTATAAAATTGTGTTTTCTACTAAAATGTTCCCGAGCTTAGGTGCAATTTTAATATTATGATTTGTAAGTGGAGGAGGTATGTAGGCCAATTTTTTTTTTGACGTTTTTGTCGTCCGATTTCCGCGAACGGGGTGTCCAGGGACGCGCCTCGCCGGGGGCTATTCAAAAACGACAAAAAGTGGATGGGTGGTTATGAAAAATTTTTGAAAAAAGGTCCAAAAACCTGTTTTTGCACCAGAAATTATGCCGAAATTTGGGTTATTTAAATGACACTGTAACTAAATGCTATAAATTATGTCTCGGGAGATAGCCGGGTAGTTATAGAAGCGATCTAGTCGCTTTTGTCATACAACTAGGCGACTAAATCGTGTCAACGAATTTAACAAAGTTGATTTTGCGAGTAAGTTGTATAGAAAACTCGGGAAAATCGATTTTCTTAAATTTTCCTGGGGCCGGGAGTAAATATTATGTGCCCACTCGTTAGGTATACTTAAATTACAAATTACAACACAAAAGGAATTATTAAAAACGGCCTAAAGTTAAAAAATTGTGTTATAAAATTGTGTTTTCTACTAAAATGTTCCCGAGCTTAGGTGCAATTTTAATATTATGATTTGTAAGTGGAGGAGGTATGTAGGCCAATTTTTTTTTTGACGTTTTTGTCGTCCGATTTCCGCGAACGGGGTGTCCAGGGACGCGCCTCGCCGGGGGCTATTCAAAAACGACAAAAAGTGGATGGGTGGTTATGAAACATTTTTGAAAAAAGGTCCAAAAACCTGTTTTTGCACCAGAAATTATGCCGAAATTTGGGTTATTTAAATGACACTGTAACTAAATGCTATAAATTATGTCTCGGGAGATAGCCGGGTAGTTATAGAAGCGATCTAGTCGCTTTTGTCATACAACTAGGCGACTAAATCGTGTCAACGAATTTAACAAAGTTGATTTTGCGAGTAAGTTGTATAGAAAACTCGGGAAAATCGATTTTCTTAAATTTTCCTGGGGCCGGGAGTAAATATTATGTGCCCACTCGTTAGGTATACTTAAATTACAAATTACAACACAAAAGGAATTATTAAAAACGGCCTAAAGTTAAAAAATTGTGTTATAAAATTGTGTTTTCTACTAAAATGTTCCCGAGCTTAGGTGCAATTTTAATATTATGATTTGTAAGTGGAGGGGTATGTAGGCCAATTTTTTTTTGATGTTTTTGTCGTCCGATTTCCGCGAACGGGGTGTCCAGGGACGCGCCTCGCCGGGGCTATTCAAAAACGACAAAAAGTGGATGGGTGGTTATGAAAAATTTTTGAAAAAAGGTCCAAAAACCTGTTTTTGCACCAGAAATTATGCCGAAATTTGGGTTATTTAAATGACACTGTAACTAAATGCTATAAATTATGTCTCGGGAGATAGCCGGGTAGTTATAGAAGCGATCTAGTCGCTTTTGTCATACAACTAGGCGACTAAATCGTGTCAACGAATTTAACAAAGTTGATTTTGCGAGTAAGTTGTATAGAAAACTCGGGAAAATCGATTTTCTTAAATTTTCCTGGGGCCGGGAGTAAATATTATGTGCCCACTCGTTAGGTATACTTAAATTACAAATTACAACACAAAAGGAATTATTAAAAACGGCCTAAAGTTAAAAAATTGTGTTATAAAATTGTGTTTTCTACTAAAATGTTCCGAGCTTAGGTGCAATTTTCATATTATGATTTGTAAGTGGAGGAGGTATGTAGGCCAATTTTTTTTTTGACGTTTTTGTCGTCCGATTTCCGCGAACGGGGTGTCCAGGGACGCGCCTCGCCGGGGGCTATTCAAAAACGACAAAAAGTGGATGGGTGGTTATGAAAAATTTTTGAAAAAAGGTCCAAAAACCTGTTTTTGCACCAGAAATTATGCCGAAATTTGGGTTATTTAAATGACACTGTAACTAAATGCTATAAATTATGTCTCGGAGATAGCCGGGTAGTTATAGAAGCGATCTAGTCGCTTTTGTCATACAACTAGGCGACTAAATCGTGTCAACGAATTTAACAAAGTTGATTTTGCGAGTAAGTTGTATAGAAAACTCGGGAAAATCGATTTTCTTAAATTTTCCTGGGGCCGGGAGTAAATATTATGTGCCCACTCGTTAGGTATACTTAAATTACAAATTACAACACAAAAGGAATTATTAAAAACGGCCTAAAGTTAAAACATTGTGTTATAAAATTGTGTTTTCTACTAAAATGTTCCCGAGCTTAGGTGCAATTTTAATATTATGATTTGTAAGTGGAGGAGGTATGTAGGCCAATTTTTTTTTTGACGTTTTTGTCGTCCGATTTCCGCGAACGGGGTGTCCAGGGACGCGCCTCGCCGGGGGCTATTCAAAAACGACAAAAAGTGGATGGGTGGTTATGAAAAATTTTTGAAAAAAGGTCCAAAAACCTGTTTTTGCACCAGAAATTATGCCGAAATTTGGGTTATTTAAATGACACTGTAACTAAATGCTATAAATTATGTCTCGGGAGATAGCCGGGTAGTTATAGAAGCGATCTAGTCGCTTTTGTCATACAACTAGGCGACTAAATCGTGTCAACGAATTTAACAAAGTTGATTTTGCGAGTAAGTTGTATAGAAAACTCGGGAAAATCGATTTTCTTAAATTTTCCTGGGCCGGGAGTAAATATTATGTGCCCACTCGTTAGGTATACTTAAATTACAAATTACAACACAAAAGGAATTATTAAAAACGGCCTAAAGTTAAAAAATTGTGTTATAAAATTGTGTTTTCTACTAAAATGTTCCCGAGCTTAGGTGCAATTTTAATATTATGATTTGTAAGTGGAGGGGGTATGTAGGCCAATTTTTTTTTTGACGTTTTTGTCGTCCGATTTCCGCGAACGGGGTGTTCAGGGACGCGCCTCGCCGGGGGCTATTCAAAAACGACAAAAAGTGGATGGGTGGTTATGAAAAATTTTTGAAAAAAGGTCCAAAAACCTGTTTTTGCACCAGAAATTATGCCGAAATTTGGGTTATTTAAATGACACTGTAACTAAATGCTATAAATTATGTCTCGGGAGATAGCCGGGTAGTTATAGAAGCGATCTAGTCGCTTTTGTCATACAACTAGGCGACTAAATCGTGTCAACGAATTTAACAAAGTTGATTTTGCGAGTAAGTTGTATAGAAAACTCGGGAAAATCGATTTTCTTAAATTTTCCTGGGGCCGGGAGTAAATATTATGTGCCCACTCGTTAGGTATACTTAAATTACAAATTACAACACAAAAGGAATTATTAAAAACGGCCTAAAGTTAAAAAATTGTGTTATAAAATTGTGTTTTCTACTAAAATGTTCCCGAGCTTAGGTGCAATTTTAATATTATGATTTGTAAGTGGAGGAGGTATGTAGGCCAATTTTTTTTTGACGTTTTTGTCGTCCGATTTCCGCGAACGGGGTGTCCAGGGACGCGCCTCGCCGGGGGCTATTCAAAAACGACAAAAAGTGGATGGGTGGTTATGAAAAATTTTTGAAAAAAGGTCCAAAAACCTGTTTTTGCACCAGAAATTATGCCGAAATTTGGGTTATTTAAATGACACTGTAACTAAATGCTATAAATTATGTCTCGGGAGATAGCCGGGTAGTTATAGAAGCGATCTAGTCGCTTTTGTCATACAACTAGGCGACTAAATCGTGTCAACGAATTTAACAAAGTTGATTTTGCGAGTAAGTTGTATAGAAAACTCGGGAAAATCGATTTTCTTAAATTTTCCTGGGGCCGGAGTAAATATTATGTGCCCACTCGTTAGGTATACTTAAATTACAAATTACAACACAAAAGGAATTATTAAAAACGGCCTAAAGTTAAAAAATTGTGTTATAAAATTGTGTTTTCTACTAAAATGTTCCCGAGCTTAGGTGCAATTTTAATATTATGATTTGTAAGTGGAGGAGGTATGTAGGCCAATTTTTTTTTGACGTTTTTGTCGTCCGATTTCCGCGAACGGGGTGTCCAGGGACGCGCCTCGCCGGGGGCTATTCAAAAACGACAAAAAGTGGATGGGTGGTTATGAAAAATTTTTGAAAAAAGGTCCAAAAACCTGTTTTTGCACCAGAAATTATGCCGAAATTTGGGTTATTTAAATGACACTGTAACTAAATGCTATAAATTATGTCTCGGGAGATAGCCGGGTAGTTATAGAAGCGATCTAGTCGCTTTTGTCATACAACTAGGCGACTAAATCGTGTCAACGAATTTAACAAAGTTGATTTTGCGAGTAAGTTGTATAGAAAACTCGGGAAAATCGATTTTCTTAAATTTTCCTGGGGCCGGGAGTAAATATTATGTGCCCACTCGTTAGGTATACTTAAATTACAAATTACAACACAAAAGGAATTATTAAAAACGGCCTAAAGTTAAAAAATTGTGTTATAAAATTGTGTTTTCTACTAAAATGTTCCCGAGCTTAGGTGCAATTTTAATATTATGATTTGTAAGTGGAGGAGGTATGTAGGCCAATTTTTTTTTTGACGTTTTTGTCGTCCGATTCCGCGAACGGGGTGTCCAGGGACGCGCCTCGCCGGGGGCTATTCAAAAACGACAAAAAGTGGATGGGTGGTTATGAAAAATTTTTGAAAAAAGGTCCAAAAACCTGTTTTTGCACCAGAAATTATGCCGAAATTTGGGTTATTTAAATGACACTGTAACTAAATGCTATAAATTATGTCTCGGGAGATAGCCGGGTAGTTATAGAAGCGATCTAGTCGCTTTTGTCATACAACTAGGCGACTAAATCGTGTCAACGAATTTAACAAAGTTGATTTTGCGAGTAAGTTGTATAGAAAACTCGGGAAAATCGATTTTCTTAAATTTTCCTGGGGCCGGGAGTAAATATTATGTGCCCACTCGTTAGGTATACTTAAATTACAAATTACAACACAAAAGGAATTATTAAAAACGGCCTAAAGTTAAAAAATTGTGTTATAAAATTGTGTTTTCTACTAAAATGTTCCCGAGCTTAGGTGCAATTTTAATATTATGATTTGTAAGTGGAGGAGGTATGTAGGCCAATTTTTTTTTGACGTTTTTGTCGTCCGATTTCCGCGAACGGGGTGTCCAGGACGCGCCTCGCCGGGGGCTATTCAAAAACGACAAAAAGTGGATGGGTGGTTATGAAAAATTTTTGAAAAAAGGTCCAAAAACCTGTTTTTGCACCAGAAATTATGCCGAAATTTGGGTTATTTAAATGACACTGTAACTAAATGCTATAAATTATGTCTCGGGAGATAGCCGGGTAGTTATAGAAGCGATCTAGTCGCTTTTGTCATACAACTAGGCGACTAAATCGTGTCAACGAATTTAACAAAGTTGATTTTGCGAGTAAGTTGTATAGAAAACTCGGGAAAATCGATTTTCTTAAATTTTCCTGGGGCCGGGAGTAAATATTATGTGCCCACTCGTTAGGTATACTTAAATTACAAATTACAACACAAAAGGAATTATTAAAAACGGCCTAAAGTTAAAAAATTGTGTTATAAAATTGTGTTTTCTACTAAAATGTTCCCGAGCTTAG